>PVKS010016123.1:0-44556 GCA_004027875.1 Aplodontia rufa
GAAGCTGATTCAGAGACTTTGTATCGATTACAGAGTTTTGAGTCATCTTGAAAGTCAGTTTTTGTATAGTATGATTATTGACTCACCCTTGCTTAAGGATTTAAGATATAATTGGCATTATCTTCTGAATGGAGAACATCTTTGAGAATGTTCTGTAGAGCAGGATTTGTGTTCATGTGTCTTGCTAGCTTGAGTTTATCGTTGAAGTATTTAATTTCCCCTTCACATTTGAAGCTGAGTTTTGCCGGATATATTATCATTGGGTTAAAGTTGTTTTTTTTTTTTTTAACACTTGAAAGATATTGTTCCAAGCTCTTCTGGCCCTCATTGTTTGCTCTGAAAAATCCATAGTGATCCGAATTGGTTTGCCTCTGAATGTGATTTGGAGCTTTCCTCTAGCAGCTTTTAGAATTCTTTCCTTAATTTCTCTGTTATTCATTTTGTATATGATATATCTTGAAGAGTTTCTCAATTGATTGGGTGTATTTGGAGTTGTATAAGCATCTTTTATGTGATAATCCAGATCGATAGTAAAATGAGGGAAGTTCTCACTTATGATTCTGCTTAAAAGTTTCTTTAAGCCTCTTGTTTGCTGTTCAGAGTTTTCCTCCAGGCTACTTATTCTCAGATTATTATGCCTCATCTCATCAAATATTACTTGGAAGTTCTGATTATGTAATATAAGCTGTTTATCCTGCTTATCTTCTTTGAATTCTACGTTGTTTAGCCTATCCTCATTGTCCGATACTTGATCTTTGAGAGCTGATGTTCTATTTTCAGTAGAGTAAGCTCTGGTGTTGGTGTCCTCCAGAGAGGATTTGATTTGGTTAACCATGTTTTTCAATCCTGATAGCTCTGCTACATCTCTTTTCAGGATTTCTATATCCATATATAGCTGATCTTTCATCTCCTGGAGCTGTTCCCTTCTTTCCCTGTAGAAGTTGTTTCTCATCTCTTGAAATTGCACTGTGAACTCTTTCCTTATTTAATCTCTCAACTCTTTGATTGTATTATTAATCATAATGCTGACACAATGCCTTTGGTTTTCATCTAGGGTTCCAGCTGTGGGATCCTTTGGTGGAGAGCTGTGGGGTTGAGGAAGTGAGTTATTTCCCCCTTTCCTCATTTTCTGAGTCCGAGAATGTATATTGTACTTCAAGAAAGTTGCTCTTGGTGGAGTAATTGGAGCTTCTTATGGCTTTGGTTCGTTGTGTTGGGTTTCTTTGAGAGAGATCTCACAGCGAATTATGATAGCAAGCCAGTGCCTGTTTTGAAGCGTGTCTATTTCTTCAGATAGTAGGGTCTCTCAGAAAGTGGGGAAAAGGGATGACTAGGAAGTCAAGGAAGTGAATTGGGGAGGCAAAAAATCACTCTTGCCTTTGAGTAAAGAGGAACAAGGGATTAGGGAGGAGTAGATTATTCTATTAGGACTAAGGAAAAGATAGGAATAGGATGAAGGAAGGGTAAAGACTTTGAGTGAGGGTGAGAAAACAATGCTTATATTTAGGGATTATCAGAATACAGGGGAGGAAGAGGCTAGTATGGGGCATGGCTATCTTTACTCTCCAGAGGCTGAGTCTATCTTGCTATCATGAAATGTTTTCCTGGTTGGAACCCAATGTTATAGGGGTAGCAGTAGGGATTAAGAAGACTTAGAGAAAGTAGTAGCCAATCACCAATACATACACATGAATAAATATTTACATCCACCAACACCAACTTCAGTATTAACCGTAAAGCAAGAAAGGGAAAAAGAAAAAAAAAATCTATATAATAAAAAATAAAATAAAATAAAATGAATTTAAAAAATAAAAAAGTAAAAGAAAATAAAAATAAAAATATTCTTAATGAAAACTTGGCTCTATAGACAATAAGGGTATCTCTGGGACTTCTGATAGGAGTTGATCACTGTCCTTCTGGGTTTCAATATGAATGTCTCTCGGTCTGTGGCCCCCAGCGGGCCTTCTCCAGGCACAACTTTTGCTCCCCACAGTGTGTGAGCTTGGCAGATGAGTGTTTTAGTTAGGAACGGACGGGATCAGTGATGGTATGTGTGGCTCTGCTCGGATCTGCTGCCCAGGCTACTGCTGCTTGCAGCCCTGCCCCTGAAGCCAGTCTGGAATTGTGTCCAGTGAGTGCATGGGACGTAAGGGAGCTGGCCACCATTCCTGGCAGAACAAACAAATTCCCCCTATCTCTCCTTGCTCCTACAGACACTCCGTAGCCCTGCCCCTGCAGCCTATCAGAAACTGTGTCCTGGGACTCCCGATGGCGGCCAGCCACCAGGCACCACAGTGACCTATCTCCCAGCACACCGCCCGCTCCCCACAGAGTGCGAGCTTGGCAGGCGTCTGCTTAGTTAGGGAAGAGATGGGATCAGCCATGAAATCTGTGTCTCTGCTCAGACCTGCTGCATCAGCTGCTGCTGCTTGCAGCCCCGCCCCTGCAGTCAGTCTGGGATTGTGTCCAGTGAGCCTGCAGAACTTAAGGGAGCCGGCCACCGTTCCTGGCAGAACAGACAAGGACCCCCTATCTTTCCTCGCTCCTGCTCTTAGGGTACCTCCGCTAACACCAAGCAAACAGCTGAACCACAGCACTCCTGGCGGGCAAGACAGAACTCTTTCTGGCAGGAAGTCAGCACAGGCAGCCTTCTGGGTCCCTGGCGGGAGGGGGAAAATCCCCCCTTATTTTTTTCTCCTCTCTAAACTCCCAAGACTCAACTCCTTATAAAAGCTTTACAAACTAGTACTAGAAGTTCAAATATATATTCCTGTGGCCACAACTTGGAAAGTTGAGGTTGCACTGGAATTTTCCCAAGCAGACCCGGAGCCTCACGAAATGCTGCCTCCCTTCAGGTCGCCACGTTGGATCTCAATATTATTTAGTTTTCACAAGTTTTTTTTTCCTTAACTCATTTCCCCAACTTTGGTGAGACCTGCAAGCAGGAGGGAGCTGGAATTGGAGAAATGTTCTTTACCCAGTGACATTAGGCTCAACCCAAGTCTTCCCCGCTGTACAATAGATCCTTGCTATGTAGAATGTATTCAATTGTTTAAAAACAATCAAGGGGCTTTCCTGGCCCTTCATTGTGAAAATCTGCTTGAGTTCCTTGAGGTTAAACACACAAAATATGAGGACACCCTTAAGACCAAGGCCTGTGGAAGTTTCACACCCTGATGCTGTTTCATATGCTGGCTATAGCAGTTGATCACACTTATGTGTAAGTGTGCATATCAGTTTATGGCTCTAGTGGCAGGTAGGGACTGGACAGTGGCTCTCTGAATCCACATCTGTCTCCAGATTTCAGGCTTTCAGTTTGCACTGCAGCTCCATTTCTCTGATGTGTCCAAGGAAATTTGTTAATTTTAGTTCTTTCAGTATTTTTTGTTCTTGAAGTGTGTCTTCCAAGCTCTTTACACGATAAAAATAAAACAGTATTTCTCTGGTCCTATATTTTAATCAATTACTCTCAAGTATTTGCCACTCATCTGAATACATTTCTTGACTTCACCCAATTTTGATTTATTAATGCATCCTGATCTGAAGAATGGACTCTATAGTCAGATCTGTGATTTAAATTATGATCCTCACACTTGATGTTAGTCATAAGGCATTAAGGAAGTGGTTTTGCTACCTAAAGTTCAATCAGGAAATGAGTACAAGTCTTTGATAGAGTTAAAGAAATTTAATAAAGTCATGTAAGTGGGCTGGAGTAGTGACTCGGTGGTTACAGCACTTACCTGGCATGTTCAAGGGCCCAAGTTCGAGCCACAGCACCATATACACAACTGCGTGTCAAAACAATGAAACCAGATGAAAAACTAAATAAAATTGATTCTTTCTCTGTCTCTCTCTTTCTCTCTCTCTCACTGTCCCTCTTTTTAAAAATAAAAAGAAAAATAATGTAAGTGGATAATCTAGCACATAAAAAACTAAGCTCTGTATTGATTGGTATTAGCTAACAATATTTGTTCTAATAGTTTTATTATTAATCTCACTCTCTGAACCACATTGACCCCTATTTTTCTGTTGTTTCTTAAATATATCAGGAACCCTTCCACATATCACCAACCTTTGGTCTGAGTATTTCCTCTGAGTTGATCTTCACAAGAAAACTCCATGAATAACTTCATCCTCACCTTCAAGTTTTATCCCAGCATTTTTCTCACATCACATTCTCATTGAAGCCTGCCCCGACTGCCATATTTAAAACTGAAATGGACACTCACCCTACGTTATTGGTCTTTCGATATCCCTTAATGCTGAAAGCTATTTTCCCATAGCATTCATCTTTAGTAATGTTCTGCATTATTTATTTTATTATGATTATTGTTTTTCTGCTACTTTTTAAATTAACTATGTGAACACAGGGTATTCTTTTTGATCTAAATATCTGTAAATATTATCAAGTACAGTATCTGTTTTTTCATACTGCTAGATACCTTGCTGATGAATACTTGAATACTGCTGATCAATAATTTGCATATAAAGGAAGTATTCCTTTACAGAATATGGGCATGCAGTCATGTATTAATTTCCTTGGATTCTCATAGGATAAATAATATAAACTTAGTGACTTAAAACAATAGCATTTATCCTCTCTTAGTTCATGATGCTAGACATCCAAAATCAAGGTGACATCTGTTCCATGCTCTTCCACAGTCTCCAGGAGAGAACACTTCCTTGACTTTTCCAGTTTCAGATAGTTCCAATTGTTCCTTGGTTTGAAGCTCCGTAACTCCAACCTATGTGTCAGTCTCCATGGAACTTTCTTGCTTTTAGGTATCTTCTTTGCTTTAGTCTCTAGTGAAGATACTTGTCATTCCCACTCAGGTAATCCCCAGTGATCTCATTTCACAATCTTTAAATGATCTCAACTTATCAACAAGGACTATTTTGCCAAATTCAGTCACATTCAAAAGGTTGTGGGTAGACATGCCTTTTTGAGGGGAGACAAATCATTCCATCAGATAGCATATTTGGAATCATTGTTTAAGCACTTTCTGAATTGTGCCTGGACATATTTGACAGAACTTATCTTGCCAAGTCTGATCTCTGCGTCAGCAGCATGAACACCATCTGGGAACATTATTAAAATGCAGAATCTCAGGTTTCACAGTCATGCATTTGACTAAAAATGCAGTTTCTTGAGAACCTTATTTGCTTCATATGCACATTGAAGTTTGAGAAATGCAAATGTAGAAAGGAGTGGACAAGAAACTAAATAATATAGAAACTAAAGAGCTATAATGAATTGGAAAGTAAATGATAAATGTTACAAGATTAATGAAAATAGGTTGCAGGAAATTGACAAAAATTGAAAAAGTGAACAATGGTGGGAAATTAAATGTGTCCAGAAAACAGAACTTAGGTAATTTATAGGGGGAAAAATCTGAGAGTTATATAGTTACAGGAATAAGTAAACCACCCTAGAATAAACAATAGCAAAAGCAAAAATCACAGTACTTTGCTTGGATGAGCTTTATCTAATTCTTAACATATTTGGAATGCTATGCATTCGTAACTTCCTAGAAAAACCTCAAGTTTTCTGATAGTCTAATAGTATTTTTTTCCTGTTTTCTTTTATCCTTTTTGGTTCTGAGGATTGACCTGGTTGGCATTTTATCATTGAAATGTATATTCAGCACTTTCCTTTTGAGATATAGTCCCACTAAGTTGCTAAGGGTTGAAATTAGACCCTTATCGTTCACCTTGCATGAGACTCAAATAAAAATGTACTAGCTAGGAATTAAACTGGTAGAAGACAAATGAGGTCCAACACTTCAGCATTTTGGAGCAGGTAAAGACTTTCTCAACATGTCTCCTAAAGTGAAGGAAATAAAGTAAAAAATTAGTGAATTGGATATCGTAAAACTAAAAAGCGTTTACAATGCCAAGGAAATAATCAAAATAGTTTCCTACAGAATTGGAGAGATTCATGGGCTGTGATTCTTCTGACAGGGGTCTCATATCCAGAATCTACAAAATCTTCAAAAATCTCAACTTCAAAAACACAAACAGCCCAATCAATAAATGGGCCAAAGAGCTAAATATAACCTTCTCAACAGAGGACATTGATCAAGCCAATGAATACATGAGAATGTGCTCTAAATCACTAGTAATCAGAGAAAATGCAAATGAAAACTACTTTAAGATTTCACCTCACACCAGTAAGATTGGCAAAAAATGAAGAAAATAAACAATAATAGATGGTGGAGGGGCTGTGGAGAGATAGGCACACTAACACACTGTTGCTGCAACTGCAGACTGATACAGCCCCTCTGGAAAGCAGTGTGGAGATTCCTCAAAAAACCAGGGATGAACCTACCATATGATCCTGCTATTACTCTCCGGCATATTTTTCCAGGGCATTTAGAATCAGCACATTACAGTGACACAGCAATATCTGTGTTCATAGTAGCTCAATTTACAATAGCTAAATTATTGAAACAACCCAGATGCCCCCTCACTGGATGAATGGATCGAAAAACTGTGATACATATATACCGTGGAGTTCTACGCAGCAATTAGAAACAATGATACTGCAGCCTTTGAAGGTAAATGGATGGCTATGGAAGAAATCATGCTGAGTGAAGTCAGCATAACCCAGAGAACCAAGAGCTGAATGTCTTTACTCATCTGTGGAGGCTGGAGCTAGACCCTAGACCATTGCAAAAGGTGGTCAACTCTCATGTATTAAACCCTGAAAAGGTATAGTGACATGCAACCTAAGACATTTGTAGAGATGTATTGCGAAGGAGGGGCGTTGGGGGGGAGGGATAAGGGTGGGCTATTAGGGGGGCCTCTAGGGGATAAATCTAATTTTCAGAAAAAAAAAATATATATATTATATTGTTTCATTGGAAGCATGTTTTATTGTTCAACAAGTAATTTTTAATAAAAAAATGTTCAAATATTTGAGGAGTTGGAGATTTTAACTTTTATTCCCAAGTGGAAAGAGAATATATATATGGAGTATCTAATTCAAAGAGTTTGTCCTTCCTAAAATATCCAGGAAATATATATCTGTTAGTTTGTTATAAGAAATAATGAGTCTGGAGCTGGAGCTGTTGCTCAGAAGTTGGAGCATTTGCATGGCATGCATGAGGACACCAGCACCACGTACAAAACTGAGTGTTAGAAAAACAAAGGCCAGGTGAAAAAAATAAATAAAATTGATTCTCTCTTTCTCTCTCCATCTTTAAAATAAAAGAAACAATTAGTCTAACAAAGAGAGATGCTTATTATATTAATAATGATGAAGTTTAGCACTTACCATCTAAATTAATGTGGAGAATGAAGTAAATGAATTGTTGAAAATGTTTAATCATTTCTGAACCAAACAAACATAGAAGATAAGTTGATGATAAATTGACATTAAAAGTGCCCACCTCAAATCCCTGGAATATTTACAGTCAAACTAGTAATTATGTTTTTTATCCTTCCTCTTGAGGTTAGAAGGCACTTAATAAATAACACTAAGTAAGCAAATGGACAATCTGATAAATTGAACAGAACAACAATGTGTTTTTCAGTGAAGTTAGGAAAAGAACAAGTTGTAGCTGCTGTTGGCAGAGAATTGACACTCCTTTATTCATTCATAGACACAATTTTTTTAGTAGGGCTTTATTTTTCTCCACTAATAGATCATTAGTTTAAATAGTGAAATTTAATACACTTAGTTCTCAAAATGCATGCAATTTGAGATGCAAAAACATGTGCTTTTTTAATGTTCATAAAAACTTTACACTCACAGTTTTACAGAAATGAATCTCTTATCATATTCCTCAGGTGAATATATTTAGTAATGATTTTATGGGCCCTACTAATTTACCATCATAATCAGGAATGATGAGCAAAAATTTTCTTCAAGCAAGATAAAATAGAATAAGCTTTTATGGAATAAACCACAATAATTCATATTGTTTACCATATACTAATATTTGACATGTAGCATCTGCATAATTTATGAATGCTTAAGCTAAAGTGGTTTTGGTTATTATAAAAGTATTGAAAGATTGTAATACCATCTAAGTCTTTGTACAAAACTGAAGTTCTAATAAGACTGATATTTTTTTCCTCAATAAAAAATTAAATTTGCTCATAATTTTTAGTAACTAAACAGGGAAATAAAGGTTAAGTATGTTAAGCTGTCCATTTCAATGGAACAGTAATTCCTTTGTCATATGTGTATGAAATTCTGCAAAGTTATCAAAAGTCATCCAAAGATGACATATTTCTATATTTTATAATGTATAGAAACTATAGCATGAACCGACTTTTAACATACATCAGCTCATTTTTTCCAGATAGTCCCTATCAAACCTAATATAAGCTTTACTTTGGATATTTAAAAGTTATTCTACATATGTACATCAGATCTAAATCAGAAGCAAATAAAACATTGTAACAGTCAATATAATCATACTACTGTCCCTGTAGTATAACAATAGAATGCTAGGAAATAAAATTGCAGGACACAAACTCAGGTGTCAGCTTGTCACCATGTTACATTTAAAGTGGTTATTAAAATCATTATGCTATCAACTTGTGAAGTTTGGATGCACCAAATATAGCAACCTGGTTTAATTGCTCGCCATTTCATTTTGAGTAAAAGAAGGAAGAGGAGGGGTAAAAAAGGTAAATGAAGCTGCTTGTCTGAAAGATAGATCTAAAGACATTTTTCTATGAAAACGCAATGAGAAAATAATTCTCAGCACAGTGAATACATGAATACATGTTGTTGAACTTAGATTTCTTATTGTCCTCAAAATTGGAGGAAAAAACACCTGTCTAATTTCAGCTTAAAAATAAGCTAAAATGAAATGGTGTTATAAAAAGTGCAAGAAAGCCAACTTGATATTACATAATAATTTTACTTTTTGAAATTATATAGAAACAGTCCCACAGAGTCTTTTCCCCTCCAATCTGTTTAAATGATGAAATGATTAATAGGATCGTCGTTGTGGAGTATAACATGTGTTGTTCATAATTAAGTTTTCAATATTGTAATGTAGCATACAAAAAGCACTTTGGTTACTCAATTTTCTTCTTCTTCTTTTTTTTTAAGAGAGAGGGACAGTGAGAGAGACAGAGAAAGACAGAAACAACTTTATTAAATAATTTCCCTGTAAGTCCAAGGGATTTAAAAAAACTAAGAAGGACTAGAAGAGGAATTTAGGGAAAAATTGTTTAGTATTTTCTGTTAAGAACCAATATTAAATATTATACACTAAAATTTTTTTGAACTTCCTGGTAGGTACAAAGATTAGAAATGTGGAAAATATGATTGACCTATATGTTTAGAAGATTCATTTATTATGGCTATATTCAGTTGTTAACACAGAAGTCATATTGAAGTATTTTATAAATCATCAAGATCAGTCATTTGTTTCTTTCACATGCTAATATTTTATCTGCCAAAACTATCCTTGAGTCTTTATATAATATATATCTAATAGATGCACTGAATATTTCCTAGTAATATAATCAATATTAGTGCTTACTTTTTAATGTAAGGGTTCAGGCTTTAATAAAATATCCCTATGTGTATACAAGTATATGAATATGTGTTTACATGGATCATAATTATGCACACAGTAAATGGCTCAAATAATATCAGTACCTCAACCCTTTAGATACTCTCTCATACATTTTATTTGAAAATCTTTAATTTTCCAAACTATTAAAAATATAAATGTAGATATTTGTATTTATGGTAACTACCCAATTAAATATTCCAATGAATTAAAAGATCAAAATGGATTAAAGCAATCAATTCTCAATAAATGTTTGACTTTTTAAAGTACAATATGCATTTAGTTTTGTCAATATATCAGTCATGGGAAAACTATAAGTAACTTTCATAACTAAAGTTTTATTCAAATACGGTCTTATGTACTACCTATGGCTGTTTTTCTCATAGCAGATTTGCTTATTTGCAACAAATACCATATGGCCTGCAAAGTCAAAGTATTTTATATCTTTATATAGAGATTGCTAGTCCTTGTTTACTGGTGATTATCCTACCCAGTAATATGAATTATTTGGATTTTAGATTATTAGCACATCAATTGCATATGGTCACAGCTGTTAGTTCCATTAGTACATGAATTTACCTATATAGGCACATGCTCACAGCAATGTCAAAAATACATACTCCTTTTTGTATATTTAACACTCAACCTGAGAATTATAGTTGATTTATGCTCATAAATCATTTCTCTGTAAAATTGGAGATATTCTTGTTCCCATAAAATAGATCAAATACACTGAAAACCATTTACTGTGTGAATTCCACCAGAGTAAGAAATGTAGAAACAGTGTTTATATGCAAAATATCTCTGAAAATGTGTCTTCATAAATAAAGGAAATTTTCATTAAATATCTAATGTTACCAATACTTTCTTTACAATGTAATTTTCCCTGTTTAGCCTGGTTTTCAATAGACTTAAAAAATATAGAATAATAATAAGATATTGGATCTGCAGATGAATTTCTCAATAACAGGCACCAAAGTGTTACAAATTTGCAGCAAAAATATCTGCTTGCACATTTGTCAGATGTTCCACTTTGGGGATGGCACACTATGGAAGTGGCAAATTATGTTTGCAATAAAATGCCAGTATTCAGCCAAACCCATCAGGTGTGTAACATCAAAATCATTGACAAGAAAATGTCACATAAGCACCAGTTGACTGCATAGCAATGATATGCTCTTCATTCCTCTGTAGTGTCTGAAGTCTCAAATAGCAACTACCTTTCAAAGTTCTTCACAGGAAAAATCAGCCTAAATTTGTTATATCAGTTTACTTTAATCATGACAGGTTAAATTTATTAGAAAATTGAATCCAGAAAATTGATAATCATTTATTTTCAGTATTATCCTAAAACTGATCTGAAAATGTTAGTAGGAGTGTTAGTCCCCTGCTTTTCTAGATGCCTAATGTACAACCAATTCGCCTCTTTTTCTTGAATTACAATATGTAAGTCATCATAATAAATGGATTATAGTATAAAGATTGAGTTAGAGATTGAGTATTGAAACTTAGCAATGATTAATCTATATAACATGAGAGCCTTCTCTTGATTAATATTTTAATAATCCAAAATTTATAACATAGCAGACAAAAATCATTTTAAGAATTTGTTTCCTAGTTTTAAATATTAATTCAGCAGAGCAGTAACATTACAAACAGGTATTATTCTTTTAGAAGATATGGGAACACTACTGCCATTACCAGGGGACATCTCAAACCTGGACCAACTTGTGACTCATTTTGTCTAATTTGAGTGATCTATGGCCTATCCAAGTATCTATGTAAAATGCAAATCAAGACCCTGGAATGATATCAAAGGTAACAGGTGCTAGTAGCACACAGTAAAGATGTTAGGAGCAAACAGTAAAGAAAGCAGGCTCCTTCAGTATGATCACTTTCATGCGGATTTAATAGTCAGTTACCTGACCTCACCCATTTCATGATATTTCTGAGAGAAACAAACATCCAATCAGAGTGAAAAATGGCAGTGTCAATGAATCATAACAATATTCTAGTTCTGCTGACTCCAGTTCCCCAACAATACACAGTAGGTGGGATTTTCTGTGAACTCTTGGTTAAGTCCCAGCTGGAAGAAAACAGATGGGAACCTCTGGGCCATGAGGAAGATGTTAAGGAGGGCAGAAACCAGTTCTTCACCTTTAATTTCTCTTCAATCTGGATGGCTGTAAAGAAAATAACAATTGGAAAATTGTAATATAGTCTTCTATTGTTTTCCTCCTCTTCTCTGACAGATCACTTTACCAGATTTGACCTTGGAAGATCATTGAGTGGAAATGAAGGGGAAGGATGCTCATTAGTAAAGTTTGTAGCCAGTGGCCAGCAAGGTCTTCAGAGACAAGGGGTAGTGGGACAGTATTTTAGCAGTGTCCTCTAAAAGAGGAAATTTCATAGCTCTACCTGGGGGGAGGTAAGTGACCTTGGGAATTTTTAAGTATTTTTCTTATGAGAAAAGAGCTAAAATATTAAGAAAACATAGAATTCCATTTTTGATGGTGAGACGTTTGCCTTGATTGGGATTTTTGGTGGATGAAATATAATTTTCCCCACAATATCAATTTACTAGATATGTTATTGATAACAGTAGTAAATATATGAAACAAATGAATAATAAAATAATTGAAGTAAATTAAGCTACCAATATTTAAGTAAAGCTACTTAATCTCATCAATAATAATAAAATAAATATTCAGTCATATAAAGTTTACATTGTGTTATCGTGAGGTGAATGTTATTGAAACTAGACAAATTTACAAATCTGAGAGTCATCTGTGAGCTGAATCACTCCCAAATAACATTATTGCTGAATTTTATAATTGTTTATTTTAGTCAGCAAACTCTTGATTCATAAAATGTTAAATATTATACTTTGCAGATTATAGGTACTATACTGTGATAGGCACTGTGAGAAAAAAAAGACATGAGGTTGGTCTCTAATTTTGCATAATTCTAATCTATTTGTGGAAGTGATATTTGTTTTTCATGTAGAGATTACTAACATGAGGAAACCTGTAACAAAACTGTACACTGCTCATTTGTGAATGGTGAGTTCAGAAGTTTGGGGGCATGATTGGGTTTTGAGCTGGATGTTGAAACTACAGCAGGATTGAAATTAATGGAAAGTAGAACATTATTAGGAAGAAAAATACTGTGGTGAATACTTTTTGACAATTTGTCCACCTTATGAAAGATTTTGCCAAACTTGCACAGTCGCTTTTGTATTTTAATAAGGTAAAAAATAGTACCAAGGATAGAGTAAAAGGGTAATCAAAGATCTTTTGTGTTCTGATTGAAGTAGAAATTTAATAAGTGACTGAATACATGTGGTTTTACTCTGTCATTTATTTCCTATTTATTTAGCCATCCGCCAGACTTTTTTAAAACAAAATTTGAAGTTATGACAACTGCTTGACTCTCCAGGTGTCTCTCCCAGAATTCTCAGTGATCACTTTGACAATCGCTCAAAATATATTATGACTCCCAGACACATCTTTCTATTTACTCCTTGGTGTTTCTTTCCTCGGGTTACCTTCTTGCTTTATCCTCTACCTTTGGATTCATCCAAATGAAGCGCTATTCTGACCTTTTCCCTTTTCGTGCACTGTGTATGCCTTGGATTCTTTACCTCTAAGTGAGTAAAATGTTTAGTGTGTACTTTAAGTGAAGCATATTTTGCAAACCTGTAGAGTTGTTTTTTAGTTTAAAAAGGAAGTCACACCGTTTTTTCTTTTGTTTTGCTCACTGTTCTATTCCCTGCACTTGAAACAGTACTAAACAGTACTTTTTTCCTAAAGTGTACATATAGACTGATATCTAACCTCCTTGAGGGTAGGAAATGTATTTTATTAATCTCTTGAAAGCTAGAAACTGCAATGTGCTTCCTTTAATATCCATGTTTGGGATAGTCTCATATATATTAGGATATGTCTGTGAAGTGAGTGATTGGTTGGAAAGAAAAATGGGAAACTTAAATCATTTAAAATCATAAACCCATTATGTTGATAAAAAGAAAAGTCCCTAGCCTCAGAATTTAACTATGAATTTTAAAGCTATCTTGAATCCAAATCGCTGTGTTGCATTCATCAAGTTTGTGAAGTTATTTAGATGTTAGTTTTCTCATTTGTTAAATTAAGGAACTGGACGTTGTACAACTATATTACTTGTTAGGAGCTATTTTTACACATTCCCCCAGTACATTCTGCCATGAAACCTCTGCTTCAAAGGTTGCTGCTTTGCTCCACAAACACGTAATTTAACACCTAATTGTCTCCACATTATAGGAAATGAGAAAGTTGTCATGGAAAGGTCATTGAGGAGAATTTATTCAGCACAGCATGGCAGTTTCTGGCTTTCAGAGCTGCCTGGGTTGTAATCACTTGTCTGGTAGCTGAGAGGCCTTTCAAAACTTGAGTAGATTTTTCTGACCTATTTAAAACCCACTTAAATTTCTGGCATCTTTTTGGAACGTGGGGACTTAATTTGACATATGTAAATGAGATCCCTTTCACCTGCGTAGTTGTTCTTGCATATCTGTTGGGTTAATAAATATCATCTTGAGCATGTCTTTGTTTAGATAGTATTTTTAAATACAAGGGAAAATCTGATCTATGGAGTTCCTGGCATTTGCAAAGTCCTATAGTCCCTCTGTATATAACATTGTTACCCTCAAGACCAGACATTTATTAGTTTCAATTCTGAGCTCTAATCTGAGGCTCATAGGAATGCTTTCTTTTTTGAATCTTAAAATTATACTGGGAGAAGCAGTGTTCAAGATATAGAATGCAAAATCTATAAATACTTTAACTCAAATTTTAAGGTTTTTATCCGTGGTTATTGATTTCTAGAATACACTAATCTTAAGTCAATCACACCGTGTAACAGAGTCAACATCTGACAGTGAATGAATTGCTGTCAAACTGACTTGGCCAGGATGAGGAAACGAGAGCTGGTGCATGTGAAGAAAGGCTGCACACTTTTTGTTCTGTACTTGTGCTAGTCTTTGTCCTTTTGTCATTTCTTCTGGTGATGACAAGATCCTCAAGAACACAGAGGCTGGAGTACCTCCCTCACCGTCCCACTTTTCTGGCTCCTGATTCCTGGTCCCCTCAAGCAGTAAGACCCTTGAGATCCCTTAATGGCACCAGCTGCAGGCCAGTTTTATTAGCTTAAACAAAGAACATGGCACTTGTTTCCAGATGAATACAGCAGTGCCTCTAGACAGCAATGATGCTTAATTCCCCCAGTGACTTGTGTCTTTTAAGGATCAAATTCTCCTTTACAATGGAAACTGGGTTCCCACACTTGCTTAGAATTTGCCTTCATCTTTGGAGGGCAGGAATTATCATTTGTCATTTTCAACACTTAAAGTAAGTTCTATTTGTTGTTAGGTGTTTATAAGACTATGAAAGATTGCTCTATCTCAAATTAGGTTCAGGAGTTTCTTCTTTACTGAGTGTTTATTTTCACAATTATTCAACATCCAGTTTTATTTGTTGTTGTTGTTGTTTTTCCCCTTGTTTATGACTGCTTTACAATTTGACCTTTAGAACTATTTAATGACAACTTTCTTTGAGAGAGAGACAGTGAGAGAGAGCGGGGGGGGGATCATTTTCATTTTTTTTTTTCATGTGGCTTTTGTTGCTGCAATACTTGGTTGTGTCCGTGGTACTGGAGTTTGAACCTGCATCCTTGCACATTCCATGCAAACACTTTTAACTGCAGAGCCGTCACTCTAGCCTGTAATGACAACTTTTAACGTGTGCAATAGTTTCTGATTTATCAACCAATCAACCATGCCTTCCTTAAATCCCCATTGTTTTATTACCTTATTTCCCCCTTCTTATTTAGCTTTGAAAGTATTGCCTTCCTATTCTCCTTGGTTTAACTTTTGTGGGTTTAATAACATCTTCCATATTACTCTACTGAGATAAGGGGCAGCACAAATGCTTGAAAAGACTCACATAGCTCAAAGTATTTGGGGATCATTACATCAGAAATCTTTAATGGTTACAGGACAGACCAAGAAGGAACAGGTGAATTATAAAAGATATCTATGCTTATTTAAGGATCTTGACATTTATCTTAAATATTTTAACAATTAAAGCATTGTAGCAGAACAGTGAATAATTAAAATTTTCAGTAAGAAAGAGCAGTGTCAATATTGTGAATATTATATTTAGAGAAAAAAAGGAAGATTAGAATACCATTTCAACCAAGAGAGAATGGAGAATTTGTCATGTCAATCAGTAAAGTAAGAAGTGAAATGAAGAGGTAGGTATTAAGTAGGCTGAACATCTGAAATTTAATTTAAGAGGTGACTGAAGGAGCAGTGTCTAGGATTGCCTCTTTATTTTCCCTTAAACTCTCAGACTAACTTTACTGATCTCCATTGATATTCTATTTTAGAAGATGGGATAGATTTTTGGACAAGGAAAGGCAATACATTCTGATTTGTAAAATTTTTATTTGATAATACTGTTTAACACAGCCTAAGTTTCTAATAAGCAACTAGGTATATTAGTATATGCAGTGATAAATATAATCCATTAGGGAACCATTAAACCATTTTATTTTGGATATTTGATGCTATTTGGATATTTTGGATATCCAAATAGCCTATCCAAGTACCTATTCTTATAAAAGTACCACTTATATATTAACCATGTATTTCTCACATACAAAGAGTTAATGAACTTATCAATTCCTACTTAAAATTCAACTTGACTGCTTCTTTACACATTTTAATGACCATCCAAAGTCAAGCACTTGCAATGTTTAGAGTCAAAGTTGTAATGTAAATGTGATGTGAATTTAACCAAAATATGAAAAAGTTCTGTTGTCACTGGATTTGGTTTAAGGGACCAAAGTTCCTTTACTTATATCAGTGAAAGGAATATTATGATGGCAATAGAGAAAAGTTTATAGATCTGAATACAATAATGTTTGTTCACATTCTGTTCTTGCATTGAGGATGCTTACATTACAGGGATGAAAATGTTACATATTCTCTTTTCTTATAATATGTAGTCAATGCAGGGAGATACATACATCTCAAATATAAAAATTAACGTATATATCAAATGAATTGTTACCAAAGTTCTAAACGAAAAGATTAACATTTTTTTAATCTCAAAATGATTGAAGGTTTCATAAAAGGACTTTGAAAAAGGCATTCTTGACCAAGTAATTCAGGCAAAGAAGAGACTTGGTATCATTTCAATTACAACATGAAAACAAAATAACAAGAACATGAAATAACAAAAACAACAGAATTTGATGCTCTAAGTGAAAAAAAATTTCCTAGTTCATATTGCCTCCCTATTTCAGAGGGAAAAATTCTCTACTGTTCCAATTTTTCATTATTTTGATTGTCACAATTGTAAATAATATTATACAAGGAGGGCTTGATTAGTCAAGGGATTGAAAATTTTCTCTATTAAAAATAGGTGGGATGGGGATACAGCTCAGAGATAGAGTGCTCACCTACATGCAGGAGATCCTGGGTTCAATAAAAATATTGTATAATTCATTAATTAATTTAATAAATACATAATGAAAATATTGGATTGTATATCTTCTTCCCCAATATTGTACTGTTTTAGTATGTGCTGTCATTTATGCTTTGCCTGTTGGGTTTACTTTTATAATTTTAAATGCTGTACTTGAAAGCTTATTTCCAAATATATCAATTTTGATAGTCTCTTGACTTCACACTGTGTAAAATGAGAAAATTAGGTCTATTTCACATCTTCACCACGTTATCATTTCTCAGCTTCTATTTGTGCTACTTTTGTGTTTAGAATTTTCTATGTTTGGTGACATCCTGTTCTGAAATCACAATTGTGTCTTGCTCTCAACACTTTATATTCTGTCTAAATATTAATCATAAAATATTAATCATTATGAAAATGCTTAATATAGAATAAAGTAGTGGACCTGTAAAGATGAAAATGTAATCTTAGTTCAGTAAAAATATTCATCTTTAAGGAGACTCAAATATTAGACTCAAATCAATTTGGTTTCCTTAAATATGATGAATTATACATCCTGCATACTCAACCATCACAGTATACTTACAGTACTTACTGACAATCAAAATTTAGTGATCACAATTATTCATAGATACTTGAATAAAAAAATAATGGAGCAAATGAAACTTGAATTCATTAAATCTAAATAATATATATAATATATTTATACAACTTATTGTATTCAATATATTACTATATTCTATAACTTCATTATTAACAGTTATTTATAATTAGATTATACATGTGTGAGCATTATTTATAGAATTAATGTGCTGCTATAAGAAACAACATAATCCTTCATGTTGTATTTTTATATTGTGACAATATTATTAAAGCAATTATTAAGGTTTAAATATTATAGCTTCTCCTATTAATAAAAATAGAGAGGATTGAATTGTCTTTTTAAGTTTTTCTATGGACTGATCACAGTCATTACAAAGATGAGAGAAAAAAATTGTCTCATTAGAGTCTTGAAATAATGTTACTATATATCAGATATTATTTTATTATATGATCAGGTTGGATTAATAACCCATTTGTGACTATATTATAGATTATGCCAATTGTTTCTACTTATCTTAAGATCGATTCTGAAAAGACTTCAATGAAGTATCATTCAATTTACAGGTAAAAGAATATCTATAATCATACTAACTAAGATAGACTAATATGCTATAAAGAAAATGACAAATTATTTTCTAGAAATTTTTAGGTATATTAGGCAATTTTTATATTTTATTTTATTTTAATCTCTGGGAACAATTGGTTAAATTTTCTCTCATTTTTAAACTTCAGAAAGAAAAAAATCATCCTATTTAATTCACTCAATAACAATTTTATAGTTTATAAATATTAATTATATAATACACAAAAATATTAGGAAATAGGCTTATTTTCAGATTTCACCTGCTGATAAATGTGATAATGAGTTTGTCGTTTAATAGATGTTTCAAAATCTACATAATTTATTTACTTGTGAGAAATCTAGGTTGAAACAAATTTCAAAATGCTATAAACCAATTGTTTACCTGGAGTTATAAAATGTGATCTGCTTGGTGAATTAACAAGTCCCAGATTTAATAACAGAGAAGTTTTCTTCAGTGGTGAAGTCAGGGGATTTCTTTGATGTGCTGTTGGTTCGGTTTTAATTGTTACTAGGATTGAAGAAAGAAGTGATTGCTCTGATGTTTACCAGAATATTTTGTCATTTGAGACAATTCTTTTTCATAGGGTGATAAAAGTGAGGGATTCATGTGCAGCATTAATGTAGTTGAATGTTAAGATAGGGCTGTGCGTTTTAGTAAGTGGTCAAATAACTGAGTCATCTGGTACTTTAAGTGGTGAGGTGGATTCAAAAAGAAAACCATTAGTACACAACTGAGAGCACTTTGCAGAATCTCATCACCAAACTTTGATATCAGTACTTCATGGTGAGTCACCTTCCATCCTCACTTAAAGAACTAAATTGGTTCTCTAACGTACTGAAAAGATTTCTATGAGAATAAACCATTTTACTAGATGATAGAATCCAGCTTGGGTGTACAAATGGCTATAATTTTTACCAGTACTCCTGAAAAGCTAACATGACACAATAAAATATAAATTCTCTTTAACTATAACCTCAATTTGTAAGAATAAGCTGGGAAGCAACAAAGCAAAGATATAGTTATTCTGCTGGAATAAAACTCTGCAGCAAAGTATGTTGTATAATTTCCAGAGTATACTGAAAGAAAACACTACTATGTTTCATAGATTTTTAAGCTACATTCAGAATAAAAAAAAAAACATATTTGGTTTTTGAATCAAGATAAAAAAAAAACAAGGCTTTCCTTTAAAGGTACATCATCACCTGTTTATACAACTGAATATGCTGTATAATATGCATGCACATTACTGAAAAGTTAATTTCCATTCAGCTTAATGCTTAGAGCTGTTATTAATAAACCCCTGTCTTGTAGATTTTGAGAAGCAATTTTTTCGTTCTTTTATTTGAGTTTGTATGTGTTTACACATACACACACACACACACACACACACACACGCACACATACACCCCTGTATTTTTTTACAATAAATAGCACCTGTTCATGTTATTTATCTCTTTCTGAATGGAAGTGATTATTAATTGTGTTACTTAGAGGTTTTACCCAAAAGCATAATGATGTTTTCTATTATACTTAAATAATACTTTCTGAAAATTCTAAGTGTTTAATGTGTTAGATATTTTAGTGACTTCAATTTCCTCACCAAATTGCATTTCAGTAGCATCAGGCCCCAGGACAAGCCTAATGAATCATACATTTGAGAGGTAATTCCTAGACATATTTAGACTTGAAATATGATATAAATAGTCACCAGTTGTTTAATAACTCATATATGAAGAAAAAGAATATCCTCATGTGAGGAGTTGGCCTCACTGACAACAGCAAAATAAGCCCTCCAACAGCAAGGAGCCGTTGAGGGGAAGGGAGAGGGCAATTTCCATACAGTTTCTCTTTCCACTGAAAACATTCCGTCAGTTTCATTCTCCTGGACAATGGCATGAGTCTACATGGAACCCTGAATTTCTTGCTATACAAGTTAGAAATTCTTTCCAAAGTTTTAAAATCCAAAAATGTATTATTTGTAGAGAAAACTCAGTTTTTCAATAATCATAAGCAGAAAATAATCAGGTTCAAGGATGCAAAGTCAATTAAGGATTTTTTATTCTTTGTAGGACTTTTGTGCAGCCTCTCTCACTTGACTGATACATAAATTCATCAAACTCTATCAGATTTTCCAATAATTTATGCAAATCATCATTTCCTTCATCCATATCACAAGCAAGCATCCATTCCTTCAGTCCTTGAAAACTGTTAAAGACCTATCACAACTTGGTGTTTTCACCAGTTGGTGGTCCTGCATATCCAAACAGCTACTGTTTTGTCAATTATGGACACAGCAGGACTTTGCTATGTGCTAAAAGAATGTAGAGCTACATCACCCCTTTATGATTCAATTCTTATTTTAAGTCTGCACAATATAAAAGATCAATGGGAGAACTGTATTTAGAACTTACTATGTAGAAATGTTAGGTTTTTTCCAGAAGTTATTATACCATGTTACATTTTAAATGCATATTCTTTATTTTTTAGTAAGGAGTTGAGTTATTATATAATCACAGATGCATATAAGGTAACAATATGACATGCATTTGATTCTAACCCAGAGTCAGTCCTACATTTCTCACCCCCAGTCTCTTGATTCTTCTATTATTTCACCCTATAACAACTATAAATGTGTGTGTGAATTTTCCATTTTCCAGCATTAAATGTTTGCAGAAGTATTATTTGGCTTCTCCGGGGTGAGGGGGAAGAGTATTATTGTTAATTGTCTTCATAGGTCCCTCTGCATCATCCATCTCTCTCTCTCCACTCCTATCTCTCCCCTCCTCCCTCTCCCGTTACATATCTATGGCTTCCCCTCGAATGTTCTTAATGTGTATTTCTGCCAGCATAACACTTCCTTGCCTTTTTTTTAAGAAAGGGAGAGAGTGAGGAAGAGAGAAAGAGAGAATCAATTCTATCTTTTCATCAGGTTTTTCTCTGACACTTAGCTGTGCATGTGGTCCTGGGGTTCAAACCTGGGCCTCATGCGTGCCAAGCAAGTGCTCTAAGTACTGAACCACTATTCCAGCCCCTTTCTCCTTGTCTTTAGTGTGTCACAAAATCATTCATAGTAAAATCAATTAATACCAATCAAAATGATGATTCATCAATCTTAAAAACTGCTCTCTTGGGACTGGAGTGGTGGCTCAGTTGTTATGGTGCTGGCCTGGCATGTGCTAGGATATGAGATCAAACCCCAGCACCACATACGTAACCAAGTGTCCTAGCAACAAAGTCACACAAAAAACTAAATAAAATAGATTCTTTTTCTCTCTCACTGTCTGTCTCTCTTAAAGAAAAAAAACTTACTCTCTCAAATGTTGGGTCCAGTTATTTTCCACTTTTATTCTGAGATTTAGATGTCAATAGATGAGTTAATCATACTCCCAATGCACAGAATGTTATCATTCATTTGTGCAATATCTTACATGTACTTACTGCTATATTTTTCATTCTTGGTCTTCCATGCCATTTTGATATAATTTGCTCAATAAATGTTCCTAATATTTTAAATATATATAAACAGCAGTGTCAAATTGTATTGTTTCATACTTTTTCCTTTTCTCTGTATATCTAGTTCCTGCTTCCTCCTTGCCTTTCTGCAATCATCAATAGAATTCATTCATATTTTACTTATCTATTCTTCCAAGGATGCAGATAGATTGCCTCTTATTTCACACTACCATGAACAGCCCCAACATTTTATGGGGCTTATGTCAGAACTTACCTGAAATACAACCTCAGCAGTGCAATTCCCAAGTTTCAGCACTACTGCATAATTAATCTAGATAAACACTCTTGGAGAATTGTTTTCCCGTGTAATTCTCCTAATTTATAAATAACCAACCCAGAAGTGAGCAAGAGTTTTGTGTTTCCACATTTGTCATAACACTGACAATACCATTTCGTTTCTTAAAATTTCCGATCTCTATTGTATTATTCTTGTGTTAATTTGTACTCTGTTCCATGTTAATCATTGGGACCTCTGATTTTTTACATGTGTGATTTCGCTATTGTTCTCTATTGCCATTTCTTTTCTATTTGGCTTCCTAATGATTCCCAATTCCTGGAGTTCTTTGTATGATTTAGAGTTATGAATCAGTGCTGATCAACAGTGTTTTTACAGCGATGTTGTAAAGGTTCTCCCTGTGCTAAACGTACTGTCACCACAAACCACATGTAGCTGTTGAGCACTTGAAATGAACTCATCGTGACCTCAGGCATACATATATTCATTAGTTTAAAATATATTTTATTAGTTTTTAAATAATAATAGGTTAAAATTTATATAGCCACATATTGTAAGTGTCTATATTATTTAATATGCAGCTCTGAATACCAATGCCTTGTTGGTTTTAGAAAATATTTTTATCATCTGTTAATTAAAATCATTTCATTTTCAATATAATTTATTTATTTTGATCTGATCTTGAGTCTCTCAGATGTATATCATGGGAGCAATGAAATGTTCTTCTCCCTGAATATTAGTTAGAGTCATCTAGGCTGTTTTGTCCCACCAGCTCTTAAGTTAACTTTGATCATGTGTTAAATTTTGCTTGCCAAAGATCTATACTGTAAAATATGTAAGGCCCCCTCTGTGAATAATAAGTATTTTGTGTACAGATATTTTGAAACCACATAAAATCCTATTTTTTTAAATTAACATATCACTTACTTGTTCTAAAGATTTTTAATGATTCTTGTTCTAAGCAGCTATTACTGTGATGATTGTGAAATGATTCTGTTTTTGGGTACTGGAGATTAAATCTAGGGGTTCTCTACTTCTGAACTACATCCTCAGTACTTTTTCATCTTTATTTTGTGACAGGGTCTCCCAAAGTTGTGGAAGCTGGCCTTAAACTTACAATTCTCCTAGGGATAATTTTCCCTAGATCCAAAAACCTTTCTTCAATTACTAGCTTATTTCATATTATGTTTAAAAATATAGTTCCCATCTTTAATGTTCATTTACTCACTGATATATTTATAATAATTTTATATGTATTCATAGATTCCTATTTTGGTTAATGTTCTATATCAAATATAACTGTTTATTTGATAATAAATGTGTCCAGTATTTAATCAGTAGACGAACCTTCAAACTGGCTTCTATACATTCCTGACATGTCCCATCATTCTTCTGCTATTTTCTTACTTGCTGTCACACGATATTCCAAACCCTTGT
Source organism: Aplodontia rufa (assembly GCA_004027875.1). NCBI lineage: Eukaryota > Metazoa > Chordata > Mammalia > Rodentia > Aplodontiidae > Aplodontia > Aplodontia rufa. Next base: position 23,420 of record PVKS010016123.1, read on the forward strand.
TCTGTATTACAACTCTGGCCCTAGAATCAGTCATTTCTCCAAGATGCCCTGATTCCTCAATTAGGAACAAAAATCTTGGAGCTAGTTTATTTTCCACCAGAATGACAAGCTCTTTCAGTGAACAAAGTTAGAAATGTCTGGGTGCCATACATTTCTCTCTCTTTCTCCCTTGCATTTTTCTCTCCTTCCTCTCTCACCTCACAACCACTTTCTTTCTCTCTTATAAAGATTCATATAGGGGCTCTGCAGTTATGGCGCTTGCCCAGCATGTGCAAGTACATGAGTTCAAACACTAGCACCTACATGCACAACTAAGTGTCAGAGCAACAAAGGCCATATGAAAAACTAAATCCGGATAAGTTGTAATGTTATACAACCTAATACATTTTTAGAAATGTTTTGAGAAGGAGAAGGGAGGGATAAGGGTGGGTAATTGGAGGGGCACTCAGGGGTAAATTAATATTCAGAATCTATATTCATATGATATTTCATTAAAAACTTATATGATTGTTCAACAAATTTCTCAATAAAAAATTTGATTCTCTCTGTCTCTATCTCTCTCTCTCTGTTCTTCTCTCTTTAAAAAAAAAAAAAGATTCATATAGACGTTCACAATGCTAGTCTATTTTCCATCCAGACATAATACCTATTATTTCCTTGTTTTTAATTTGAGTAACTATATTTCTCTTGAAAATAATTTATAGGATTTATATTAGGCCTGAAGTGATGTTATCTCCAAATAAGAATTATCATTGCTTTTGTGAGGAACCTGGGGATACTAATAACATAGGATCTGCAAAGGTGGTTTGTCATTAAAATTTTATGCTCTGTGGCAAGGAAATTTTCCTTGTAGTACCCTTGAGTTGCTGAAAAGTCTTGTTTACTCTTACCAAGATGGTAAAGATTTTTACAATTGAATCTTTGTGGATAGAGGGTCCCCTGTGAGGCTTTCAACTGTGCAGGGACAGAGCTATGTTTTCGTTTTCTTTTCTTTTTTCTTTTTTTTTTTTTTAATGAGAGAGAGACAGAGAGAGAATCAAATTTACTTAGGTTTTCATGTGGCTTTCATTGCTTGAATGCTTACTGGTGTACATGGTGCTGGGGTTTGAACTTGCATCCTTGCCCATGCCAGGCAAGTGCAGTAACTGCCTAGCCACCACTCCAGCCCCCAGAGCTGGGTTTTCTGATTGCACTTCTTGCCCTGGAGACACTAAGTCCAATTTCCTGAGATATTGAGAATGCAGTCATGGAAAATTAGGTTTTGTACTCATTTTTTTGAGTTCTAAATTTTTTTTTTACTTATTTTATAAATATTTCTTACCATCTTATCATCTCTGCAGTGCTTTAGAGAGGAAGTTTAGATATTTTTTCAGGCATTTCTAAAATTCAATACCAGTAGGGACACTGGCCTTAATAATTTGGCAGACTTTTTCATAGAGATGGGTTTTTCTTTTTGTTTGTATTTTTTTTTAATTTTTTTGTTTATTGGTATTGGAGATTGAACCCGGGAATGCTTCACCACTGAGCTATATCTCCAGCCCTTTTTATTTTTCATTTTGAGACAAGGGCTCACTAAGTTGCTTAGGGCCTCATGAAATTGCTGAGACTTGTCTGGAACTTGTGATCTTCCTGCCTCAGCCTCCCGAGTTGCTGAGAATCCATATGTATGCCATCTCACCTCTTAGAAATGGAGATTTTAACCTTAACTCTCTCACATTTTTTCTTTTAAGAAATTCTATCTGTGTAAAGGCAAAATTTATAAACTACTTCGCAATGAAATAGGATTCATATACAATCTGAAGCAATAGTTAGCTGTTTCCGTAATCTGAATGTTTGTGTTCTTGAAATTCACATAGTGAGATCTAATCAGCAATAGGATGGTAGTGGGGGGGGGGGTTGGGACTTTGGGAGGTAATAAGGCCATGAGAAAGAGCTTTAGACTCATGAATGGGATTAGAGCCCATGAAAAAGAGAATCTAAAGCACTGCCTGGCCCTTTCCATCCTGAGAGAACATAAGAAGGAGCCATCCATGACTCAGGGAATGGGCCCTCACCAAATTTGTTGGCTCCTTGGTCTTGGAACTTTCAACCACTAGACCTATTAAAAAAAAGTATTCCTTTTGTTTAAAAGGTATCCAGTTGACAACATTACATTGTGACAGCCCGAATGAACTAAAACAGCAATGCTTTAATTCACATTTTAAACTATAAAGTTTCTATCAGCAGCACCAAAATGATACTTCAAAGTTATACAGTCATTTTAACAGCTTCACTGAGCTAGACTCATATGCAATCTAATTCATGTTTTTACAGTGTACAGTGGAATTGTTTTAGTGTACTCACAGAGCTGTACAACCATTACTACAATCGAATTTTATAATTTTTATTTGCTTCCTAAAAAAAAAAAAAGCAAATCCTATTAGCAACTCTTCCCTCACTTATCCAACCCCAGCAAACCACAGCCCAATTTTTTTTTTTTATAGATTGTGTATTCTATATTTTTCAGGTAAGTGGAATTGTAAAATAGATTATTTTGTGATTGGCTTATTTCACTTATCCTAATGTTTTAAAGATTTGTCTGCATTGTAACTTGTACACATACTTCATTCTTATGGCTGGTATTTTATTGTGCTTGTATCACATTTTGTTTATCCATATATCAGTTGATATGTGCATTTTTTCTATTAGGGGGTATTATAAATAATGCTGCTATAAACATCTATACACAGGTTTCTGTATTTTCATTTCTCTTAGATGAAACTGCAGGGTCATGTGGTATCTAAATATTTAAGGAACTATAAAATTGCTTTTGAAGCTGGTAAACTAACTGAAGTTCTGATCGACAATATAAGAGTTCCAATTTCTTCACATTCTTTCCAACAAAATTTATTATCTGATTTTTATGGAATATTTTTTTTTGTTTCTTAATAAGATCATAACATTGGAAGGGAAGTGGTATCCCATTTTGGTTTAGATTTTGAAAATCTTACTGGTTATGATTTGAGACATTGCGTTTGTTCCATGCATATGTTTGCCCTTTGAACATTTTCTTTGAGGAAATATCTATGCAGATCTTCTACAGATTCTGTTTGGATCATTTATCTTTTCCTTAATGAATTGTAAGGATTCTTTATTCTCACTGTAACTTCCCTACCATAAAATGATTTGCAAATATTTTTTTCTTATTCTGTGTTTCTGAAGAGAAAATTCATATTTTTATTGATGAAACAATTTATGTAACAAAAGTTTATTTGTTTTAAATTCTTATGAGCCCATATTATCTTTTATCTTGTCATTTGCACTTTTTTATTATAGGAAAGAAAGATGACAGAAATTTATTCCTATATTTTTTCTGATATTTACATAGTTTTAGCTCCTATGTTATTACTATCTACAATCCATTTTTAGTTAATCATTTTGTATGATATAAGTAAGATGTACTATTTCCATTATTTTCATGTGAAGGTGTACTAGTACCATTTATTGAAAAAAAGCTATTTTTTTCTTTATTGGATAATCTTCACATACTCACAGAGTCTGTTAACCATAAATAAATAAGCTCATTTTTGGACTCATTTTTATTCCAAATGTATGTTTTTCTGTTCTCATAATAGTACCACAATGTCTTGATTACGACTGCAGCTTTGCAGAATATTAAAAGCACAAATGTGATTTCTCCTGTATTTACCTGACAATCCAAGACTGGATTAGGTCTTTTGGAACCTTTCTTTTCATTATGATTAGCTCATCAATTTCTGCAAATAGAATTATTTCTATTTTAACACTATTAAGTATCCCAATTCATAAACATGTTATGTATTTCCATATACTTATCTTCCTTAATTTATTCCAGCAATATTTTTATAATTTTCAATGTAAAAGTTCTTCACCTACTTCGTTAAATTTATGTTTTAAGTATTTTATTATTTTGGTGCAATTATACATGGAATTATGTACTTGATTTCCTTTTATAATTTTACTGTATGGTGTCTAGAAATATAATTTATTTTTGCATATTGATCTTGTCGCCTACAAACTTACTTATTTATACATTGGTTCTAATAGTATTTTTAAAATTTTTTATTAAGGAGTTGTATTATTGTATAATCATGAATGCATATAAAGTAACAGTGTGTTAGGCATATTTTCTTAAACCAGAATTACCCCTACATAGTCTAATCATAGTCTTTTAATTTTTCTATAATTTACTCCTACAAGCAATATAAATGCTCAAATTGTGAATTTTCCTGCATTAAATGATTGCATAAGTATTATTGGATTCTCAGGGGAGTAATGTGTATGCTACATTGTTCATTGTCTCCCTAGATCCCACCCTGTTCTCCCTCCATATCCCCTTTCCCACTTGTCCCCTTCCTCCTCCCTTCCCCCCACATATCTATGCTTGTTCTGCATTATGTGTTACTATGCCTTTGCTGGGTCTAATACATGAGTTTGACTACCTTTCACCCAAGACTGGGTTTAGCTTCAGCCTCAACAAATGAGTGAAAACATTAGACCCTTGACTCTCTGGGCTTAGCTAACTTGCTCAGCATGATTTCTTCAACAGCCATCCATTTATCTCCAAAGGCTGCAATATCATTGTTTCTAATTGCTGAGTAGAATTCCATTGTGTACTCATATCACAGCTTATTGTTCCATTCATCAGATGAGGGGCATCTGGGTTTGTTCCATACTTTAGCTGTTGTAAATTGACTTCTATGAACAAATTTTGCTGCATTGCTATAATGTGCTGATTCTAACACCTCAGGTAAAATAGCCAGAAGAGGGATAGCTGGATCTCTTCAGTTCTACCCACAGTGTGGTAGAGTTCCTATCTCCCCACAACGTCTCTAGCATTCATTATTGTTTATATTCTTCTTCTGCTGATCTGACTGGAGTGAAATGAAATCTTAATGTTGTTTTTTATTTGCATTTCTCTGATTTCTTGTGATTTAGAACACTTTCTCATGTGTTCATTGGCTTATTCAATTTCTTCTGTTGATAATTTTCTATTTAGCTCTCTATCAATTGGATTGTTTGTGTTTTTGTCATTAAGAGTTTTTAGTAAGTTTGTAAATTTTGGATATTAGTCCCCTTTCAGAAGTATCACAAGCCATGATTATCTCCCATTATGTAGAATATTGTTTTTGGACAATTTTGACCAATTCCCTTGCTGTGCAGAAGCTTTTTAGATTTATGGCATCCTACTCATTGATTTTTTACTTTAGTTCTTTCACTTTAGACAGCTCTTTGAGAAAGTGCCTACTCCCAAATACTGGATTGTTGGTCCTATTTTCTTCCAGCAGTTGTATGGTAGCTGGTTTAATTCCTAGTTCCTTAACCTATTTTGATTTCATTTTTGTGCAAAGTGAGAGATAAGGTTCTAATTTCAACTTTCTGTTATTGGCTGTCCAGTTTATCCAGCACCATTTGTTGAATAAGCTGTCTCTCCTCCATGTTATATTTTGACCCTCTTTGTCAAAGGTAGATGTTTAAAGATTTGTGTGTATGTCTCAGTCTTCTATTCTATTCCATTGATCTTTATTCCTATTTTGATACCAAAACCATGCTGTTTTTGTTACTATAATGCTATATAGTGTAGTTTTAGATCTGGTATTGCAAATCCACCAGTTTTGTCTTTCTGCCTTAGTAATGTTTTGGTTATTCTGAGTTTCTTGTTGTTCCAAATTCATTTGAGAATTGTTTTTTCTATATCTGTACAGAATGACATTGGTATCATGATGCATTGAATCTATATAGAGCTTTTGGCAGAATGGCCATTTTAATTATGTTAATTCTGCCTAACCAAGAACATGGAATATCTTTACAACATCTCAGGTCTTCCTTGATTTCTTTCTTCAGTGTTTCATAATTTTCATTTTAGAGGTCTTTTCCTTCCATTGTTAATTCCCAAGTTTTTTATTCTATTAAAGGATATTGTAAATGGGACTGATTTCTAGTAGCATTTTTAAGTGACTTTTTAAAAACTTTGTATTAATAAGATCATTGTATAAAAATGGAAGAAAAGTTAATTCTTTTTTTCTAAAATGTCCTTATTTTTTATTATATAGCTGCCTTACCTAGAGCCTCTATTACAGCTGTTGAATAGAAGCCAAGATTGGGGATCCTTGCTTGTTCACTGTTTTGGGGGGAGGGAGTCATTTAGTCTTTCACCCATCAGTAAGATACTGGCTGTGAGATTTGTATAAATACCTTTTGTTAAGTTCAAGAAATACAGTTTTCATCTCAAATTTTGGGATGTACTTAGAAAGAAAAAGTAGTTTTTTCAAATGCGTTTTCTTTACTTAATCAAATGATTATTTACCTGCAGCAATTGATTCTATGAACATGGCATAACATATTCAATGGTTTTAATATGTAAGGGAATTTTGCATCACTGAGATATATTCCACTTGGTCATCGTGTCTAATACATTTTATATTTTGCTTATAGTTACATGTAGCTGGTAAATCTCTTTGGTTGTAGCTTTCTGTGGAATTTTCAGTATATTTCTAAGAAACGATGTTCCAGGGGCCAGAACAGTGGCTCGGTGTTTAAGGCACATGCCTGGCATGTGCAAGGATGAGAGTTCAAACCCCAGCACCACATACACAAACAAAGGTGTCAGAGCAATGAAGGTTACATGAAAAACTAAATAAAATTGATTCTGTCTTTCTCTCTCTCTCTCTCTCTCACTGTCCCTCTCTCTTTAAAAAAAAGAAAAAAGAAATTTGTTCCATACTTTTACTTTCTTTGATACTTTGATTTGGAATTAGAATAATATCAATCTTATAGAATGAGATGGAAGTTTTAACTCCTATTTTTTGGAAAAATTTGTTATGAAGTAGTGGTAACTCTTTAAATGCTTAGTAGAATTCAGGAATAGAGGCAGTTGATTCTGGTTATTTCATTTGTTGCTAATTTAAAACTTACTAGGTACTCTATTTGTATACATATATACATATGTTCACTTTCTTCTTGAGAGAATTTCTGTATCTTCATGGGATTTATTTATCTCAGCTAAGTTCTATAATATATTGACATGTTATTGTTGCTGGCATTTCCTTGTCAATCTTTGTATTTCTGTAAGCTCAGCAGTGATATCTTTACTTTCAATTCTGATTTTTAGCAATCTATTTCTCTTCTAAATTACTTTAATAAGTTTAGTTAAAATTTGGCAATTTTATAAAGAAAAATTTTCATATTTTAAGATTTCTATTAATTTCTTAATTTTTACATATTATCTTTACTGTTTTTCTCGTCTGATTGTTTTATCATTGGTTGTTATTATTTTTCAAGTTTCTTTGTTTTTGTTTTTTTTTTAAGAGAGAGGGACAGTGAGAGAGACAGAGAAAGAGAGAAACAACTTTATTTAGTTTTTCACATGGCCTTAGTTGCTCCAACACTTAGTTGTGTACATGTTGCTGGGGTTTGAACCCGGGTCCTCATGCTTGACAGGCAAGCGCCGAAACCACTGAGCCACCGCTCCAGTCCCGATATTTTTCAAGTTTCTTAAGGTGAAACGTTAGGTTTTTTATTTGAAATTTTTCTTACTTTTTAAGTTTATTTATTTGTTTATTTATGATAGTGCTGGGGATTGATCTGAAGTTCTTGTGTATACATGGTAAGTAAGCACTCTACCTCTAAGCTGCATCTCCAGTCCTTTTACCTTTGAATATAGGTGTTTATGTATACACATTTCTGTCTAAGAACTTTTTAGCAGCATTAATTAGCTTTTGTTTGGTTTTGGGATAATTTTCATTAATCTGAAAATACTTTTTTGTAATTTGTTTTATAACCTATTATTATTTAGAAATTAGCTGTTTAATTTCCAAATATTTGTGAGGTTCATCTATTTCTTGCTGATTCATTTTCAATTTCATTTTACTATGGTCAGATAATATACTTTATTCAATTTCAATCATATTTAACTTATTAATATGTATCTTATGAGCTATTATATGGTTTTTCTTGGAGAAGATTCCATGTGTGCATGAAAATATATACATGTTGCTGCTTTTGTGTCAAGTGTCCTACAAGTGACCTATCCTTGACATGGAGTTGGTTTACATGGTTGCTCAAATATTGTATGAATTTGTTAATTTTCGGCTTAGCTACTTGATATATTATTTTAAATGAGGTATTAAAATTTTCTGCCATTAGGTCGAATTCTCTATTTTTCTTCCAATCTTGTCAGTTTTTGCCTCATATATTTTAAGGATCGCTTTCTGTGTGCCTGCATGTTTTATTGTTAAATCTTTCTAAGATCAGATTTTTAAAATGTGCATGCTTCAATTTCTTTCAACATAGCTTTATTTTAAACTCCATTTTGTCTGATGTATGGTCATTCTTGCACTCCTGTAGCTTCTCTTCACAAAGATTTTTCCCCACCATTTTATCCATCCTCTTTGCCTCTTCAAAAGTAAATCATATCTCTTGTAGAAACCATATAGTCTAATTTTTTCAATCTATTCTGATAATCTTTGCCTTTTGATTGTGTATTTCATTCCTATTTGATTTTATTATTATGTAGTTGGATTTACATATGCCATTTTACATTTGTTTAATACATATCTCATGCTCACTTTGTTCTTCTACTCTTTGATTCATTCTTTTCAGTGAATAAACATTCTATTGTAATCATTATAATGATTCTTCACTATGTTGGAAAGTTATTTTCTAAGTGTTTTTCTAGGGCTTACAATATACAATGTAATCAAGTTCTAGTTTACACTCAATTTTGTGAGATACCATTTTATATTTTTCTATTTCATTATCTCTATTTTTGTGTTATTAGTGATATACATATTATACATATTAGAAATTAAAAATGTATTCTTAGACTGAATATACTGTATACTGTATAATTTTATGTCTTTTAAAAAGCTGAGAGAAACAATAACAGGCAAATATACATTTAAATTACTGTTCTGTTAATTTTTATTTACGGTTTCCTATTCATGTTTTTTCTTACGTTATAAGATGTCTTTTGATGGCATTTCTCACTTCAGTTCTTATATGCTTCTATTTGCCTCCTTTGTTCTGTTACTGTCAAACACATAGCATTTTTATGTGTTATTGACCCAGCAATAAAATTGTACACATCTTGAAATATACAATTGATATTTAAATCAGTAGAAGAAAGGGAAATAAATACGGAATTGAATGCCTTTTGTATTATCTATAATCACCCCTATTGTTGCTTTTGTGTATTTCTTGTGTGGTGAATTCGAATTATTGTGTAGTACCACTTGTTTTCATCCTGAAGAATTTTAATGTGCTATTTCCAGTAAGTCAACACCATTAACGGCAAATCCTTAGTTTCTTATTGTTTTACATTACTATAATTTGCTTTCCTTTTTGACATTATTACTGGAGGTAAGACATTCAGTTTTTTTCCTAATATCAGTACTTTGAATATGACATTACCTTGAAGTCTCAACTACTTCTGATGAGAAGCCAAATGTTCAATTATTCAGATTACCTTTCAAGAATTTTTCTTTGTTTTTGGTCCTTAAATATAATACCCATATTTGGTCTCTGTTCTATATTCTACTTAGAGTTGGTTCAGATTCTTGGATGTGTAGTTAGTGTCTTTCATCAAATTTGGTGAAGTTTTCTGCCCTTATTTCTTTGAATGCTTTTTCTAGCACTGTCTTGCATTTCCTTCTCCCATCAATCATGTTTTGTTGAGACCAATGATGTCCCATGTTTCCCTCAGCCTCCGTCAGTTTTACATCATCCTTTATCTCTTTACTGTGGAATATTCTGTGGGCTAATCTGTTTTCACTGATTCTGCCATGAACACAAATCTACTCTTAAGTCATTTTGTGGATTTAAATTTTTTCAGATATACTGCTCAATTCTAAAATTTCCAAGTATACATTTTTATAATTTTCATTTGTATTGATATATTTCAGAAGATGTTCCATCATACTTTCATTATTTAATCACAGTATCCTTTGATTCTTTGAGCACAGCCATAATCTGCATTTTTTTGCTGAGTCCAACAGCTGGGACCCGCAGACAATTTCTACTGCTTCTTTTATTTTCTTTTATTTTCTCTAGTCATGCTTAACTATTTCTTGGAATGTCTTGAAAATGTTTTTGTTGAAAATGTATATTTTAGGTAATAAATCGTAGCAATTCTGGATACTGATACTTCATCTTGGGACTTATCTGCTTTTCTTGTTCCCTGCTTTAATGACTTGTCATAAATTCAGTAAAGTCTCCTTCCTTTGCAGTATACAACATCTGAAGTTGCTTTTGGAGGAAATAATCTGGGACATGAGTTCAGTTTATTAGACCTACTTTACCTTCAGAGGACAGTGGTGTTACCTAGGTCCTTCTATACCACATGTTTCTATGATTTCCTTGTTAAGATTTGCAGTGGTGTGCATGGTATTACAACCAGTGTTAACCTCAGTCAAAGACACATTATTATTCTGTGGTTTTCTACAATGCCTTGGGGCATTCAGAGCTTGATCTGATTAAAGTGTTTTCCTATTGAGGGAACAGCCTTTCAGCTCAGACCTTGAGACTTGCTGTGACATAAGGAGGGTCTTTCTTGAAGGTCTCTTTCCCAAATTCTCTCTGCTAAACTGCAGTCTGGTCTACATTTGAAATTAATGCAGTAATGCAACTACTGACCTCAAGCTCTTAATGTTCACCACCAAACATTCTTTATTTAGAAATTGCCCTTAGGCTTGATTTTGTCATTATTTTAGTCAGCTTTTCACTGTTGTGATTAAACAAACTGACACGAACAATTTTAGTAGGAAAAGAATTATTTAGGGGCTCACAGCTTCAGAGGCCTGTGTCCAGAGAAGGCCAGCTCCATTCCTCAAGGCTCAAGGTGAGGCTGAACATCATGTTACCCATTGACAATCCTGAGCCTTTGAGGGCCAGGGGAAAATGTTATGGTTTAAATGTGAGGTGCTCCCCAGAAGCTCACTTGTGACAATTCAGAAGGCTGAGGTGAAAAGACTGGGTTGTTAAAGCCTTGATCCATTCAGTGCGTTAATCCCCAACTGGCTACTATAGGCTGGTAGGGTGTGGCTCAAGGAGATGTGCCTTTGGGGTATATATTCTGTATCTGGCATGGAATCTCTTTCTCTGCTCTACTTCACAAAGTGATTGCCAGAGCTCTCTGCTCTACTTACTAATGAGATGTCTTGAGCTGCTTGTCTCCCTAGAGCCATGCCTGCTGCCATGATGTTCAGCTTTACCTTGAGCCCCAAAGAAAGGAGCCCACTTCCATGACCTAAGACCTCTGAAACCATGAGCCCCTAAATAAATTTTTCCTCCTAAAATTGTTCTTGTTAGGTCATTTAGTTATAGCAATGAAAAAGCTGATAAATATAGCCATATACTTTTCCAAATAAAATTATTTTTCCCTTGGGAGCTTTATGAAATTCTCTCTTCTTAAAGTTTGACTTCCCCTTGAGTGGAAATTCTGTACCATCACTCTGGAGTGACATACTGTGAGTTACATCCTGATTCTGTGAAGAGAGTGATAGTCTGGTGCAGTAATCACTGGCCTTCTTGGCGTGTTTCTATCTGCATGGAATCTTTACCATACAGGTGAACTGGTGGGAGAGTGTTTAGGGCCCAGTGTTATTGACCTGTCTTGACTGTGATAGAGTTTCTACTCTATGAATGTGGGTTTGGTAGAAGGAGGGAGTCTCATCTTCTCATGTGTAATTATTTAGAAGAGAAATTTTGCAGCTCAGGGCTAGAAGATGAGAATGCAGGTAGCCTGCTTATTCTTGGGGAAAAATCTGTTACCCTAAACTGAACTCTAGGGACAAGGAGAGGGCCTTGTCTGAGCCTACTCTCTGAAATAGAGCTTTTGCCACACTGAGCTCCGGTGGAGTTGACAGATAAAATGTGACAGACTTTTGCTTAACAATTTTAATAGGTTTCCTTGTATAAAGGTTTCTCCATTCATGTATGCCCTTCAGACAATTTCTAGATACTTTAAATGGTTATTTAAAAAACCATTGAACCCATTTGGTTGTTTCACCTAAAAGAGGGTCTGCATTACCCGCTGTTAAGGACTTGCTTCACATACACATATAAATTTTAAGTCGAATTACAATTTAAGTTCATCATAAAGGTCATTGAGTATTTTCAGATTATACAGAATATATAAATCAAATTATATAGAATTGGCATCTTTGTTATGTTGCTAATAATGAGTGCTGCTAATCTAATTTTTCCATTTATTCAAATCTTCATTTGTGTATATTAATAAGATACAATTGTCTTGCAGCAAACACTATAAAACTGATTCTGAATAAGTCTGTTTTTTGAATTAAATTTATGAAAAGCAGTTTACTATATTTTTCAAGTTGCTTTGCTGATATTGCCAGTAGCATAGAATTTTGAAATTTGTTGTTTTTCAAAATGAAATAGCTTTAGAATTCTCATAGGTACTTTATTATATATTTACATATATTCATGCAATCAAATCACTTAAATAGTTACTCTGTGAATAGCCCTGTTTTTTTAGGTAAAACAGATGTTTTTTTTTTCAAATTCCCCACTTTTTAATCTGATGGCATTGTTATTTATTGAAGAAACGAATTCTTCTATAATCTTTGAGATTAAGATGGTGTTTTTATGTTCACGTTTTTCTCCCATTCTTAGGAGAATAGGACAATGCAGTTGTAGTACACACAGCTACCATGATAATCTGATGATATTATTTTGTTAGCAAGATTAGGGCGTGATGTACTTAACTAACTTCCTTAGCTGACTCTACCACACCCCAGTCCTCGTGAGTGCACCACTTTAAGTCTCTGCAAACTCACCAACTATTCCCTTTGATATAGATTTCATATTTTACAACCTACATCTCTTGTCCTGCCCCCTATTCTTCCCTCTGTGGTCTTAGGACAGTCTACTGATTCTCAACTAAGCTGCAAACTTAATTGTTCCTTCCAACACTAATTAATAGGGGTAAAACAGGGAGTGAAATGTGAAAGTCCAAACCCTGAATTACTACTGCCTACTAAATTTGTACTATTTGTTCACCAGATACTGAGCATTTGATTCATGCATTCAACTTCTCTGGTCCTAAAAATACATCAGTGTTTTGAAGAGACAATACTGGACTGAAGATGTAGCTCATTGTAGATTGCCTAGCATCCACAAGACCCTGGGTTCAAATTCCAATACTACTACTGTCCCATTAAAAAAAATAGAAAAAAGGAAAAAAGAAAAAATAGCATTTATAATGTATGCATTTTGAATTAATTTGTATGTGTTCATCCTTGTTATTTCAACCGACTACTAGGCAATATTCATCCAAATCCCACACAGAGCACTCCACCTTTGTATTCTACTGTCAACCTACATATACTAGTTTTGAAGCCCTATCCATTAATTTAGATTCCAGTTCAACACCCAAATCAAATATCTACCTGCTATAAGTCAGTTACAGACCTAGGTGCTGGGAATGCAAACATGAAATATAAATTGCTCCTTTCTCAACAATCTAGAGGGTTAAAAAAGATCTATGGCAGTGGCTATAAAACTAAAGAAAAGACAAACTAAAGATGAGAAAGAAAGAATTCATTTACCTTAGGAAGGTACAGGAATATCAAAAAGATGAAAAAGAGATAACATTAAGTGGAACCCTAGGGGATTAGCAAACTGTAACACAGGGAGAGCATTTGGTTAGGTGAATAGCATCAGTGAAGACATGGAGTTGAAGGATCATAGGTTTTGGAATTGATAGGTTGGTGATTCCAGAGTCTGTCAAGTGCTCAAAAAACAAAATTGGGAGGATACCCTGGCTTCAGGATGGAAGGGCTTGTATATTATGATAATACATAAGATCATCATTCTATAGACATTGGGGAATCAAGGAAGTTTTAAATTGGAAAATAAAATTGAATAGATTCTTTGGGCAGTTTTAAATACTAAGTCTGGCTCTCATTTTCTCTGTACGACTTTAGTTCTTTGGATCTTTTATAGTCTATTAATTAAAACTAGTAATTGTTATCTAAAGGGTTGCTATAAGGATTAAATTAGAAATGCACATTTTAGATGCTCTTTAAAATCAAGTTGTTCAATAACAATGAAATATCTCCTAGGGAATGAGAATGTTTTAGCTTTCTATCACCATAACATACACTTGAGATAATCAACTTAGAAACACCAAAGTTTTATTCTGGCTCACAGTTTTGGAGTATTTAGTACAGGGTTGAGTTGACCCTTAGTTTATGGGCCTGTGGTAAGGCAGCATAAGATGGCATGTGTGTGTGGCAGGGCAAATTACTCAACTCAGGCCGGAATTTGAAAGAGAAATGAAAAGGAAGAGACTTAAGTGCCATGTTCCCTTACAGAGCATGTCCCCAATTCCCTAAAACTTCCCATTAGGCCCAGCCTCTTTAAAGTTTCCAACAGCTCCCAATGGAACCAAGTTGGAGGGCAAGGCTTTGACATCTGGGCAGTTGCAGGATATTTCATATCTAAACAATACTAGAGAGGAAGGCCCATGAGTGATAGTGTGGCAGATTCTGTACTCCATTGAGTGCTTATTACTAAAAAGAAGGATCTTCCTAAACGCAGGCAGACTCAGGACTGGACTATGTCCATGTTCACAAATCTGGGGGAGCTGCCTGTGCATACATCCACCGCAGACACAGGGAGTGGCTCGTCTCCACCAGAAAGGAGACTGTGCCTTAGAGACAAAAATAAAAACGCTAAGTAACCATGGACCCATGTGATCAAAATGGGTATTTATAATACTAATACCATGGAATTTCTGAACAGAACTCCCAAAGTAAGATTTGATAAACTCATCCTTCATGAATTATTTAAACAAGCCTGGTGCAACGTCACACATCAGTATACCCAGCAACTTGGGAGGCTGAGACAGAAGGTTCCTGATTACAAGGCCAGCTTCAACAACTTGCTAAGCAACTTAGCAAGACTGTCTCAAAATAACAAATACAAAGCCCTGGGCATGGGCTAGAGAACTGGCTTAGCAGTGGAGAGCTTGTCTGGCATGTGCTAGAACTCAGGTTTGATCCCCAGTACCACATACACAACTAAATGAAGGGAAAATAAAAACCAGATGAAAAATAAAAATCAACTCTGTTTTTCTTTCTTTCTCTCTTTCTTTATTTAAAAATGGGGATAGGCTGGGCATGTGGTTCAGTGGTTAAGTGCCCCTGGGTTCAATACCTGGTACAAAAAAAAAAATTAAACACAAATGTATTATAGAGCTATGTTCTTAAAATCAATATAAATGTTGGCTTTAGAAGTGAAAAAAAATTTCCTATAGGTTTCACCATATGGTTGAATTTCCATCATCTCTCTTTCTTTCTCTCTTCTTATTACTGGGGATTGAACCCAGAGGTGCTTTGCCAGAGCTACATTCCTAGCCCTTTTTATTCTTTTATTTTGAGGCGATCTCACTAAACTGCTGAAGGCATCACTGATTCACATAAGCTAACCCTAAGTTTATGTTCCTCCTGCCCTAGCTTCCTGGGTCGCAGGAATTACAGGTGTGGGCCACAGTGACCAGACCCCATTGTTTATTGTTGAGCAATTTTAACAACCTCAAAGAAAGTATCTTCTTGACAATATCTCTCCTTAAATAATTGCAGACTCCTCAGTGTGCTGTACACATTGCCCCTATGCTTTCATTCCTCTCTCCAGCTGCCTTTTGCATACCCTCTCTACTGCTGTAAGCCCAAATAGAATCAAGCTGGATTTGTTCACTGACCCGGTCAAGATTTTTCAAGCCTCTGTGACTATGTACGTTGTGTGCTTACTTGCTGGAAACCTACTCAACATCATTTTTCTTTGGTAATTACCACTGATTCTTCACAGCTCAGTTATCACTTTCTCCAGATCCCCCTTGACTCCAGTGTGCCTCACTGAATCCTGTGAAATCTTTACCAGGCATTTATGCCACTGGGTTGACAACCTCTATTTATACAACTATGTCCTAGTTCTTATCTTCCTGTATGCCAGGAACACTATTTCTCTTTGTGAACCTAAGAATCTTAGTATTGTGCTTGGTAAAGAATATATTAGGTTTAGAATAGAGTAGACACCTCTTTTCTGGATAATTTCACCCTCAAATTATGTCATATTCTATGACCTTAATTTGATATTTTTTGTTTTTGTGCTATGGATTGAACCCAGAGGTGCTTAATCACTGAGCCACATCCCCATGCCTTTTTATTTTTATTTTGAAATTGGTTCTCACTAAGTTGCTTAGGGCCTCGCTAAATTGCTGAGGCTGGCTTTGAACTTTTGATCTTCCTGCCACAGCCAGGAACTGCTGGGATTAGAGACTTGTGTCACCACACCCAGCCTTGATGTGCTTTAATGTTTGTTTTGGTTACATTGAATATGATACCTTCTTTTTCTTTAAAAATATTATTCACCTAAAGTTTCTTATTGAATGCTCTTCTAATGTATGTTTTTCAGATGTTGATTTTATGTCTTTTTATCTATTTATGATATCTTGATTTCTAAACAGTGGAAACAAAAATTATTTGTGGCACCCTACTCCAACAATAAAGGTATAACACTAGTAGTGATAGTAGAGATTTGTAACTCATGTAAATTCATGCAATATTTACTTCTAAATGTGTAATTTTATTTGAATGTAATTTCTTTATTGGAGAATCCTGCATGTGAAGGCTCACTGCACATATTCCACAAGATGTAAAAGAATTTCTAAACTTAGAGGTTGTTAGAACTTCTGGTTCTGCTCTGGTCCAGAGCTGGGGAGGCCTCCATGTTAGGTCATCACATGAGTTGTTAGCCTTAGTCTCCTTGCCAGGGTCCTTGAGAGGCTGCCTTAAGAGATGAAGCAGGAGAAAAGCTGGTTCCATGACTCTGGACAGACAAGTCTTGGCATCAGACATTTCTGAAGATAGGTCCTGTTAGAAACAAGAGCATGGGACATTTGCATGGGACATTTGCAAGGAATTTGGGCTACTAAAATAGCAGTCAAAATACATGCTTTTTTTATTGTTTTTGTGATCCTGTATTGAATTACAGGGGACAGTGATGTGGGCAATCATGGATTGTGTTGATTTTTATTATTATAACCCATTATTATCAGTTTCAATAACTTTAACACAGCATCAGACACAGACTGCTTATGTATAAATCTAAATTCTATCACCAAGATCTATTTGATCTTGGGCAAATTAATTAAACTCTCTGTGTTTCATCTGTAAAATAGCTATACAAATAAGACCAATGTCATAATGTTGTTGTGAGAATTATATGATTTGAAACACTTATAAGTGAGCTGGACAATTAGTAAGTGCTACATAAATATTCACCATTACTAATATTTTTAATTTCTTTATAGAGATATATCTTGAAAGCTGCTATGTTCTGCTAATTAATTTTCTTTCAGAAAGTCATATCAAAAAACAGAATACTCCAGAATAAGTAAAACTTTAAATATTCACATTCTTATCAAATGCAGCCTATAGCATGTTGATTTCTTTCTATGTATGTCTTATTTAAAATGGTTTTCTCATCATGAATGTGAATAACACAGACACTTGTATCATGGCACACCCACACCAGAAGCAGTGCAACATTTTCATATGAAAATTAAAAAAGCACCATTAGAGAAAAATTCAGTATTGACTAAGCAAATCCGTTGTTTGTTCTTGAAATGGAGACATCTAACTTTTCCTAGAATTTGATTATACAGAAAACACTGTTTTCATAGTTGTTTGTTTCTTGTTTAAGGAGACTGGAGTTGAATCCTTCATTTAATAAAGTGAGTAAATCTAATGGTTAGAAGTTGGTCAAATGATTGTTGTCTTCCTGTGGTCAGAGTGTTGATCATTGAAGTCTCATTCCATCTTTGTTATTTTTTTCAACCTGGCTTGCTCATATTTTTGATGCATATATACATTGAATATTTTAATGGTATTTTAAAAGACAAAAAAAAATATAAACCTAATCTAAATTACCACAACTCTAAAGCACAAATATGGGACTAGAAATAAATTGCTATAAGCATCTACATACACATGTATATAATTTAAATAAATCAAGTCATGCCTCATCTATAGATGCCAATAAATAAAAGTACATAATAATTTTAATAGTCATACACTATTTTATTGTAGTGGGATATAATGTCATTATTTTAAAATGAAAATTTTAGTGATTTATGTGTAAATTTGTCTGAATAATTTGCTAGATTACATATTCTCAAAATTTTAGATATTGTTTTTAATTTAAAGTGTATTTCCTAAAGTAAAATATTAATCTATAACTAAAAACTTACATTTTTAAATAGCTTCAGTCATCGCTGGTTTCTACCTGATTCACAGAATAGAGAAACTAAAAATAGTGTGACCTATCTTTCAAAACAGATCATAGCATAGAATAATTCTAGCAATACTAACAGACAAAAACTAGTGTCCAGAAATGAAGATATACTTAAAAATATGCAAGTTTGCATGTCATGCTCTGTGCAATTAATTCATTATATTATTGAAGAATACTTGTTCTAACCTAGGATATTTAATATAAACAATATTCTCTAGGAAAACATAAAATTAAATGAAAATTTTATTCAGTGAAAGTTGCAAATATTGAGATTTTTTCCAATTATAGTTATCACTCATCACTTGACAATGAAATTTGTTTTTTATAAAATGTCCTGACTCACCTTCACAGTTACTAATCCACCCTATTGAGAATCTTGTTTTAAACTTTTTATTAGTGCATTATAGTCTTACATAATGATGGGACTAGCTGTCGCATATTCCTAGATGCACAAAAATAAGCAATATAATTTGTTCAATATCTGCCTCCTACAGCCCTCTACCTCCCTCCTCATATTCTCTGATCCCTTGCCATTCTTCTGGGTCCCATATTGTTCATAAAAAACAAACAAACAAACACAGTGACATAATTCTTATACTTATGAAGAACATTTTTTATATATATAACTGTAATATACACAGAGATACTTATAAATATTTGGAATATACCTTGCTTTATCTCAGTTCCAAAATTTCTCCTTCTCCTCCCTTCCTACCATCCCTTGTTATTCTTCAAAATATTTGACAATGGGATTAACATTTAGGTTTTTGTATAGGTATGCAGCATAGCTTGTTCAAATATCTTATGAAGTATCTTGCCACAGTATCTCATAAATATTACAATTTTTCATTTTTGTTCTATGGAACTAATACATGAGTTTGTCTACTACCTCACACCCAAGTCTGGGTTTAGGTCCAGCCTCCAGAAATGAGGGAAACCATTGAACCCTTGACTCTCTGGGTTTGGCTAACTTTGCTCAGCATGATTTCTTACATTGCCATCCATTTCCCTTCAATAGGTGCAATATCATTGTTTCTAATAGCTGAGTAGAACTCCATCGTATATTTATACCACAGCTTTTGGATCCATTCATCCAGTGAGGGACATCTGGGTGGGTTCCATAATTCAGCTATTGTAAATTGAGCTGCTGTGAACATAGATTTTGCTGTGTTGCTGTAATGTGCTGATTCTAACTCCTCTGGGAAAATATCAAGAAGAGGGATAGCTGTGTCATATGGTGATCCAACCCTTATTTTCCTGAGGAGTCTCCACACCATTTTCCAGAGCAGCTAGACCAGTTTGCATTTTCACCAACAGTGTGTTAGTGTTCCTATCTCCCCACAACCACTCCAGCATTTGTTATTATTTGTATTCTTCATCTTTGCCAGTCTGACTGGAGTGAGATGAAATCTTAATGTAGTTTTTTTTTTATTAGATGTAAGTAGAGGTACAATTGAGGGGGAAACATTATCAAACAATTAAGAACCAATGTATATATACTTAGTTATCCAGGGCTAATGCCAAATCATGGGTGCCCAGCTTGGGTTTCCCCTGTTGCTGTTTCCCCCAGAAGAACTCCTGCATTAAATGGTTATCTTGTGTAAGCCTGAGATCTGCTTCTGAGATGGTTCCCCCATATTCCCACTCTCCAGTCTCCCAACAGTTCTTCCTACACCTTCTCCCCTCCCCATCCTTAATGTAGTTTTGATTTGCTTTTCTCTGATTGCCAGTGATTTAGAACAATTTCTCATGTGTTCATTGGTTGCTCAATGTCCTTGTTGAGAAGTTTCTGTTTTGCTATTTAGTTCATTTATTGATTTGATTGTTTGTGTTTTTGTTATTGAGTTTTTTGAGTTCTTTGTAAATTTTGACTATTAGTCCCCTGTCAGAAGGATCACAGGCCATGATTCTCTCCCCATTCTGTAGATTGTCTCTTGACTGTCTTGACTATTTCCTTGGTTTACAGAAACTTTTTTTATTGATTTTTGACTGTAATTCTTTCACTTTAGATGTCTTTTTGAGAAAGCCTCTGCCTACTCCCAAATGCTGGAGTGTTGATCCTAATTTTTCTTCTAGCAGTTGTATGGTAGCAGGTTTAATTCCTAATTCCTTGATCCATCTAGATTTGATTTTTCTGCAAGATAAGAGATAAGGATCTAGTTTCAGTTTTCTGTAAGTGGCTGCCCAGTTTGTCCAGCACCATTTGTTTAATAGGCTGTCTCTCCTCCATGCTATATTTTGACTCCCTTTGTCAAAAATCAGATGTTTAAAGATTTGTGGGTTTGTCTCAGAGTCTTCTATTCTATTCCACTGGTCTTCATTCCTATTTTGGTACCAGTACTATACTGTTTTTAATACTACTGCTCCAGTATAATTTTAGATCTGGTATTGCAAAACCACCTGCTTTGTCTTTCTTACTTAGTAATGTTTTGGTTATTTTGAGTTTCTTGTTCCATATTGTTATAAATGAAATCAAACACGTGGTCGGGTGTGGGTGAGCAAGGCAGAAATTTTACTTCGGCCGAAGGGCGAAAGAAAAATGCGCGCCTCGCTAGGGAGTGAGGGGTTCTTAAATGCTGACCTGACGCAATACTGCCCTTCACCCTAATTGGAGGAGCTCAGGTGCACAGTCTGCGCGATTGGCTGTGATTAGGTGGAGGCGGGTGCAAAAGGGAGTAGGTGGCGACTGGGAGATAATGGGGGTGGGGGTCGCCACACACGTGGCGAGGGTAGTAGGGATTCCATGTTTCCCGGAAGAAGATGGCCGGGTACCGGAAGGGGTCCTAGGAAGGAGGTGGGCG
>PVKS010016124.1:0-35215 GCA_004027875.1 Aplodontia rufa
ATATTGCTTTGTTGGAAGCATTGATTGTTCAACAAAAAAATTCTTAAAAATAGAAACAGGCTGGGGATGTAACTCAGTGTTTAGTGCCTCCTGGGTTCAATCCCTGGTACAGAAGAAAAACACCCCCCCCAGCAAATCAAAATAAATTAAATATAATAGACAATTCCTAAGACCTAGAAATGGGCAAATACAAATCACAGATGGAAAAATTTTAAAAACCCCAATAAAACAAGAAACCCTCTTTCTCTAGTGAAACAGTTATAATGAAATGGTTAGTTTGTCTAATGTACTAACAAATGCTTATTCAAAAAACAGAGAGCTTCTTTTTAGAACAGGGACCCCAGTCCAAATAAAGAGAATGTTTCATGTAAGTGTGGGGAGATTGTCAGGGCTTCCGCAATGTGTGAACCCCTCAGTCACCTGTGGTCTCATCAGGTAAGGAAGCAAAGGCCTGCGTTTATTGTGCTGATTTATGTAAGGAGCATATTCACATCTGAAAATGCAGAATAATTTAAAAAACCACCCAGCAGCTAGATTGAGCACCCTATCCAGCTGTTATAGCCATTTGAAGTTCATAGGTGATTTGGTGAGAATAATGACTCCTTGAGTCTCCGAGTACCCTGCCTTTTCATGGGCGTTGTGAATGAATCCTATTGACTGCAAGGAGGAAACCCCCAGAAAGTAGAAGTTCTGTTCCTCCTGCTCTGGTTCTGTTCTGGTCACTGTGTCTGCCTGGAGAGTCAGTCCCGAGTTCAGGCAGGGAGGGACAAATCCAAGATCCCATTGTAAGAGTGAGTTTAGATTTTGCGGAGCTTAAATTTGGACTATTTTTGGAACCCTCTTTATTTTATTTTATTTTTTTATAAAGAGAGACAGTGAGAGAGACAGAGAAAGAGAGAAACCACTTTAGTTTTTCACATGGCCTTCGTTGCTCCAACACTTAGTTGTGTACGTGGTGCTGGGGTTTGAACCCAGGTCCTCATGCTTGCCAGGCAAGCGCTGAAACCACTGAGCCACCGCTCCAGCCCCTGGAACCCTCTTTAAATAAAAGAATGTAAAATTCAGTATGAAATGTGAATATTTAGGAGAGCAGAAATTATAATAAAGATACTTTATTAGTCATTAGGAATTTTTTTCAAGAGAGGGACAAAGAGAGAGAGAGAGAGAAAGACAATCAACTTTTTATTTAGTTTCTCATGGACTTTCGTTACTCAGACACTTCATTGTGTACGTGGTCCTGGGGTTTGAACCTGCGTACTCGTTCATGCAAGGCAAGCACTGTTAACTGCTCAGCCACCGCTCCAGCCCAGTTATTAGGAACATTTTATAAAATGATTTTACATACTTTGCCTGTGTTTTAAAATTAATTTATTTTTAAAGTGAGAGAGGGAGAGAGAAAGAGAAAATCAATTTATTTTTTTCATCTGGTTTTTGTTTTTTGGATACTTAGTTGTGCATGTGGTGCTGGGTTTGAACCTGAGCCTCGTGCATGCCAGGCAAGTGTTCTACCACTGAACCACTGTTTCAGTCTTAAATTTATTTTGTAATCAATGCATAAGAACAGAAATTCCACATATTAATTGAATAACTTGATGTTTTGATACATGTATACATTGTATAGTGTCATAAGTCAGGTCATACATTTATCTCCTCAAACATTTATCATTTCTTTGTGGTGAAAACCTGCAAATTCCTTTCTTCTAGCTTTTTGAAATGTACAGTATTACTGTTCTCTGTAGTCACCTTACTGTGCGGCAGCACACCACAATTTCTTCCTGCTATCTAACTGTAACTTAGTACGCATTAATCAACCTTCTCCCATTGATTTTGTTTGCATATGACAGCAATTTTGTAATATTTTTTTCTTCGATGGTACTGGGGATTGAATCTAGGGCCTTGTGTGTGCTAGGCACCTGCTCTGCCGCTGAGCTACATCCCCCGCCCTTTTCATTTTGAGACAAGGTCTCACTCAGTTGCCCAAGCTGGCTTTGAACTTTCAATCCTCCTGCCTCAGCTCCTTAGTAGTTGGGATCACAGGTGTGTGTTGCTGTGATCTGCCCTTGTTATGTTTCCTACAGAGAATAGAAAGACCAGTCAGTCTTTTACCTAGGATAATAGATAAAAATTATTTTCCATTGATGTCTTTATTTCTGACAGCTTCACAATGTGTAATTAGTAATGTTGGGATAATATTTCACATTGCCAAATGTGGGCAATTTTCTTTTATATATGAATGTAAGATTTCAAGGCCTTTGAGATTTTCTTGAGTTTTTATCTTAAATATTCTGAATTTATGATATCTGTGTTCTCATTTTCATGGTACACTTTGAATTTTATATTATCTTCCTTGATGCCAAGATTTTGTGTCAACTCAGCAAAAATTTTAAATTTCTTCCTCATATATTCTTATGATTTACTTCTAATTGGATTATCAAATGATCCAAGGTTTATTACTCATCATTACTTCTATTTCAAAGATATCCCCTCCTCTTAATGAATTAGTGCCTTTGGCAAAATCTAATTTTTTTTGGTTAGAATTTGCTTCTTGATGTTAGGATATCTGATGATTTTTATTATTCATGTTTATTGCATTTATTTTACATTTCATTATTTTTAATCTGAATATTCTCACAATTCTTTAATAAGTGAATTTATTGAACTTTAATCAGAAGGCTATAATTCCTTATTTGCTTTATTAAAACCTTCTAAAACATCTCTGGACAGTGGAAGGAGGCAAGGAGTCAACAGGTTGGGCTAGGACTTTGACCTAGCTCATAGATTAAGTCAGGGAAAGGTTGAAGCTGAAGTAGGGTAGGCCTGGGGAGGATCAGGCAAGGACAGGTAGGCCTGACGAGTTCTGCTTACGAAGATGAAGACCTGAGGGAACTGAGGGGAAGTTAATTTGAGTTGGAATTACTGTCTTGTCCTGGTCCAGCCGGGTTCTGACCTAAGGGAAGGGCTGGGGACGAGAAAAACCACAGGCCGGAGACCCAGAATGGTCTTTATCCAAGCTTTACTTCTCTTTTTATATATCCATGCTTTACATCTCTCTTTCAAGGCAATGTAAATGCCTTAATCTATTCGTCCGTTTGTGCTGCTACGATCTCAAACAAGTCAAGGCAACGCTGCAAGACTGCACCCCAGAACAAACATGGACAGCAATTTCTCACAGTTCTGGAATCTGGGAAGTTCAGGATCAAGGCATAGGCAGGTTCGGCTGCTGGCAAGAGCTCATCTTCCAAAGGAGCAGGACACCACAAGCAGCAGAAAAGTGCAAGAGCTCTCGACTGCTGGCTGGAGCCTCTTTTTTAAAGGCCTTCACCCCGCCCCCTTGAGACCTCTCTACATTAGCTGGTTCATTGCCACACCTGGACCTCGGAGGCACACGTTTGACCAATAAGCCTCTCCGTGCGCCTTTTGAAGGCTCTAGAATAATTGGCAGGTGATACCAATGGGAGTCATCTGAAGCCCGTGTCGACACCCTGTTTTTTAGGCTTAACAATATACAATCTAGCAGCCCCTCCCGAAGGGGCTTATGCAAACAGCAACAAGATCCAGGGCAGCTGATAAAGGTCAGACCCCAACACTGTTTCATCAAACCAACCCAAGGGAAGGGGGTGCCAGGATGAGAAACCCCCAGGAGAGGATGGCCAAGGCCAAACAGGCAGAAGGTCACACCTCCTGAGAAAGTAACAAGGATGCTTTGGAGGAAAAAAAGAGGCAGATGCCATGGAAAAGGCCTGGGAGGAACAGTGGAACCCCCAAGAGGATGGTTAGGCTGGAACATATCAATGGCAGGGAGGACCAGGATTCCTGCAAGCGGAAGTGAGCCTGATGGACTTGTAGGAAGTGTGTTTTGTGGTGGTTGGTGAGATTCTCAGGGAGCCCCAAGTGGGAGAAGACTGAATAAAGATGCTTTTCTCCTTCAAGAGACCACAAGTAACAGGAACTCCTACCTTCTCCCCTTGCACTTGAATGGGCTGGGATTTCTCACGCAGAAAAAAATATTGATAAGAGACAACACTATATAATAGACCGTGGATTTTGGCGGGGGCAGACCTGGACTGAGATTCTATTCATGCAGACTTCTTATCAGCTATTGTCCTCAGCTAAGGTCCCGAAGTTCCATGAAATCTAATTCCCCCCTTTGCAGAAAGGGAGCAAGAGTATATACCTTTTTGAGTAGACATTACATATATTTTATTTAAATTATATGCAGATTGTAATCAGTTTCATAGTTGTATAACTGTAAGATTGTCGGGTCCCTGCCAGCAGGAACCGGACGGCTCTCTTTCAGCTGTTGACTGGGAATGAAGTAGACCCACCCGGCCCTGGGTTCTCCAAGCGCTTCACTTCTCCCTTTACCGCAGCTAAAGGCCTCCAAGCGCTTCCGCCTTCTCTCTTTCAGAGACAAGGCGTTAAAACATTGCAGTTAGAGTCAAGGCTATTCACATTATCTCTTTTTAGAGTCCCTGTTTCTACCGCTGAGGCTTTCCTTCCTCTCTTACTGCCTGCATGTTAGGTTTTCTTCCTTTGCCTCTGCTGCCGATGCTTTTCTGTCTCAGCTTCTTCTACTGCTCTCCTCTGTCTCTGCCGCTGCTGCTTCTCTGACTAGTGGCTACTACTCTATCTCGTTTCTGCTACACGCGTGGGAAGGTCTCTTCTCACCAGCATCAATTACTGGAGTCATCTACATCACACTAGAGTCATCTTTAGTCTGCCACCTGCACAGGAGGATCTCCTTTCCCTAGCGTCCTCTCTTAGAGTGATCTATCTTTCTCTCTCCTACGACCGGTATATATCTGTTACAACAACCAATAGGGATACAGTGCAAACACATTCAACCAATTGTAACAAATGAGCGGCCAAATAGCTTAGTCATGCGGTCAGGCAGTTTGCTAATCACAAGCCAGTTGGGCCTCTTACAGTTGTTTACCACCAATTCTTTTACAAGCCAGCTGGGCCCTTTAGAGTTGTTTATCACTAATTCTTTTCTCTGGCATCATGTTGGCCTCAGTCGCCAACAATAGATGTATTAAAATGTTAAGATTTAAAAATATTAGATTTATTTCAATAATTTTGCTGCATTTTTGTTAATTCTTATTTTTCAAATTAAGAAAATGGCATAAGATAAGATGGATCTATCTCAGAATTCTCAATTCCTACCCTGCCTGTTTACTTGAACTGGTAATGCTATCAGTATTATACACATATACACTTGATGGATAGAATCAAGACATATAGCCAGAGTCCTTGAACTAATTTCAGAGTTTACAGAAGAAAATGCCACACCATAAATTCCTGACATTTTCTTTTGTTCAATATTTTACAAGTAAGTGTTATTTTACCCATATGATGATTCTTTGATTTGGGAGAGGAGTCTGTTTTAGTTTATTGTGCACTGATGCTCCCTGGTTATGATTGTTTGGATTGTTTTGTTGATATTGCCTTGTCATTTAAGACATCATTTGGGTTTATTCTTTTTGTGCCTTCTGCCATAATGCAGCCACATGTTCAGCTGTAAGACATCAGGTGCCACTGCCTCTCAGGAGGAAGTGGCTAGCTGGGCCCATCCAGGAATACTCTCTTGCTGTAAGACACATGGAACCAGGTGGGAAGGAGTCCAGATCTCCTTCCCTTGTCTCATTGTGCATCCTCACCTCTACCTTGCCAGTGTGTGTGAACTTGGGAGGACTTAGATCTCAGACCAGAAACTTGCCGCAGAACTCTGTTGTTAGAATTTTGCCCTTGGGAAAAATGAAAAGACATTGACGTTAGCCATGTTAGGTATAGATATGAAGTATGATTTGGTGTGGAAATTAGCAATGACTCATTTAGTAGTTATTTTGTCCTGTATACAGAGACCCAGACCTTCCAAAATTCTTTTTCTGAAGGTAACAGGAACCTTAGTATAGTAAGCTAGTGCAGGAAATAATAATCATTGCTCCGTTGCTTTTGTGGGGAATATTAAGAAGGAACCAGACAATGAAAGGCCAGTCCCTGTTCTGACATCATGGTCAAACAGATAGGGCCAGTCAGAAATTGGCCATTTCCTAGCCAAAAGGAAGGGGTCAAAGCCTCCTGAGGGTTGTGAGCCCTGGTCAGGGTAAATGCTTTGGGATATATTTTGTTTGATTGCAGGATAATTTAAACCCTAACCTGATATTTATAATTCCCTCCATAAAAAGAAGAAGGAGAAGGAGAAGAAGAAATAGAGGAAAGGGAGAAAAGGAGAAAGAGAAAGAGAGAGAGAGGAAATAGGGGCTCATGGACAGCCAAGTCATAAACTATTGGAGGTTATTAACATCTTTGTTCTCCCTTTATCCAGAGTAAGGAACACAGTAGTCTCCCCCTCATCCATACGTTTGCTTTCTGCAGTGTCAGTTACATGTGGTCAATTGTGGTGTGAAAATATTAAATAAAATATTCCAGAAATAATTTGTTTTGTTTTAAATTGCCTGCCATTCTGATCAGCATGATGAACTCTTGCACCATCTTACTCTTCCCCCCTAAGATGTGCACTTTGTGATCGAGCGCTTCCAAGCTGTGTGTACTACCTGCCTGTGGGTCACTTACGAGTGGTCTTGGTTATCAGATCCACTGTCACAATATCCCAGTGTTTGTGCTCGAGTAACCCTTATTTTACTTATTGATGGTCCCAAAGCACAAGAGTAGTGATTCCAGTAATTGGGGTGTGTCAGAGAGAAGCCATAAATTGCTTCCTTTAAATGAAAAGGTTAAAATTATTTAAAAGAAAAAAGGGCTGGAGATGTGGCTCAGTCCTTATGGTGCTTGCCTGGCATGCACAAGTACACAGGTTCAAACCCCAGCACCCACGTACACAACTAAGTGTCAGAGCAACGAGAGCCATGTGAAAAACTCAATAAAAATTGATTCTCTCTCCTTCTCTCTTAAAAAAAAAAAAAAGGAAAGAAAAAACCCCACATATACTGAGTTTGCTAAGATCTATGGTAAGAATGATTTTTCTATCTGTGAAATTGTGAAGAAGAAAAAAAGAAATTCCTGCTAATTTTGCTGTGGCACCTCAACTGCAAAAGTCACGGTCATGGTGAGGCAGAAAAATTTAGGCAGTTCAGTGTAGGCAGAACAATGGGTTGATAAGGAGAAAATTAACTGACTTCATCTTTCCTGAGAGGGCAAAGACACCCCCCAATGCTAATGAGGGTCTGACAAAATAGTCCAGGTGCACACACTCCCTGCTGCTAAGCAAGGAACCACATTCTTTCTATTGGCGCCTAAGGCATGATCAAAGACTGGACCAGAATTCCCTGCACCTGTGTCCTAGGTACAGGTGGAGGGAATCAGTGACCAATCCAGGGGAGGAGCTCATATAAAAGCGGCAAACCTCACTGCGTCATCATCTCTGTCCGTTTCTCCCACTCTGGGGAAAGTCTGCTCTTTTCCCTGTGCTTTACTTTCTATGATAAAATTCATCTACTACGCTTCAGCCTCGGTGTCCCTCGGTCTCATTCTTCATTTCCGAGATCATAGGAACCCGACATCAGATAGGGGCGCGTCCAGGATCCACTCCCTGCAAGCGCAGCTCTACACCTTTCCCTCTTTCTGGACGGGCTCGGAGCGTGTCTGGCGTTAGTAGACAGTGGCCCTCTGATCCTGGTTAACTTTGGATGCGAGGAGTTGAGTGAAGGAGTGAAGCAACTGAGAGATTCTGGCCAGGGCCACTCCCTGGTGGGTCTCAAAGGCTTCTCCCCGAATCTCCTCTCCCGACAGCCCTTAGGGGTATCCTACAAGTAACCAGTCGATTGGACGGTGCTGAGCGAACACCCCAGAACTATGCACCTCCGTATAAGCTAAGCTCTTTTTCCAAAGCTCATTCCTCCAGGGCAAAGCTGGTGCGTGGGACAGAGGAAGGCTCGAGACAACTGAAGGCAGCTGACTGGGGCGACTCTCCAGTGCTGCAAGAAGGTCTCTTGTCCAGAGTCTGGCCCTGACAGCCCTCAGGGCTACCAGCATCGACTACTACCTGTTTTTCTTTGTCTCTGACTGCCTTGGTCCGATGGTGGAGGGCACCCTCACTCAATGAATCTTGGATCCTGAGACGAAGTCTTGGTCTGATCTAAGGTCTTTGCGAAAGAGGTGACCCATTAATCCCCAGAGCATGAGCCGAACAGTCTCTCTCTCTTCAGAAATGTTTTTACTCTGTCCCAAGCAGTCTCTCCCTCTTCAGAGAAAGTTTTGTCTCAGAGTAAACCACCTCTTCTCTCCTAGTTCAGGAAGCCAAATCTTCTCTAGTAGGGATCTCGCCCAGAGCACTAACAAGCTTGCCACTTCAAATTGAGGAATATAGAATCACGGGCCTATGAGTACGAGAACTAAAAAAATTGTGTAGGCAAATCTTAAAGGTACAACTAGTTGGCAAATATCCTCCCTTAGATCTTCCATGCTGAATAAGGCCTCAACCGTAGGCCACTCTAGGCTGCTTTTCCACTGTGGGGTATTAAATATTATAATGGCAGAGGGAATACCAGTAATGCCACCAAGTCTGGATTCCCTAGGTTTTTGGCATGTGGCAAACAAAGACCTTTACAGCCTTGCTGGTAAGGCAGCAATAATTCAGGCAGGATTTAGGAAAAGGGGAGACAGGATTTGCTGACCATCAGAAGCCCCCTGAAAAATTATGTCCACTAATTCAGGCAGGAGCTTCGTTCTCATATTATGCCAGGTTCACCACCAGCCTGCATACCCAGGAATGCCCAAGAAAAACCTCATTCTATCGTTTTGCAGCTTAGCCCCTTTGTAAAAGGGAAAGAGATACCAGCTAGTTATTGCCTGATAGCCATCTTTTAAAATGCAAACTACATGAGCTAGTGCCTAAACTAGTTTGAGAGAAGGGGGCGGGGGAAGGCTTAAAATGCTACTCTTAAATTCAAGCGGCTACGAGACCAAAAGAACTGTTTACCTCTTCCTGCATGCTGAGATTCTAGCAGGAGAGATAGAAAGGATCTGGAAAGCCCAGCTGCTCCAGGTTCCTAGCCTTTAAGAAATGCTTAAGGGGCCTACATTCTTATACTTTGGAGAGAATAGGGACTCAGCAATAGAAAGCTGATAGGACAGACCCAAGAATATCAAGAACCATTAATTCCTAAGGAGTCTTTCTTTTCTCTTCATTTGGACACAAAAAGGAAATTGGAAAGATTCTATATAGGTTTTCTTTATTAAGAAACAACTTCCTGAGGATTTCACCTGCTCTCATTCCCTCAATGCCTGGGCTGACTCTAATTCTGGTGCTAAAGATGAGCGCATGCTCCTTTCCTAGAATAAGTACAGCTGTTTCATATTTTTTGGTTCTTGAGCTCAATTTTACTGGTGAATTCACCTATTTTGTACACCTAAAGATATTTTTCAGTGTTTTATCTAGTTTTTTTTGTTTTTACTGCTGCCTTTATTCAAAAGGTCAATTATTCCAAGGCTCTAAAATCTGTTTCCTGTCAGTTTTTTTGTGTGCACACCTGTCCTGTATGTTATGTGTGTTCAACATGGTACCAAATTGGCTTATAGATGAGTGCTCATAAATTAAAAAAATGAAAATGGATCCAAATGACTTCTAGTTCACATGACTTAAGCGTTTAAAAAGGCTCAAATCTAAATCATTCAAAGTATAGATGTGTTTAAGAATACTATCTCATGTTTTTTCTAGATGGTCAATCACTAGAATGTTTTCTATAAACGTTTAGAGTGCTTCATTCAGTACTCCTAGGATTTTTCTTCAATGCAAAAAGATGGTTTATATTTGTCTAATCCTGGTTTCATGGATAAACTCAGTTAACAAAATGAGTAGATCTAACAAAATGGGATTAATCTCTATAAATGTTTGCAAATTTATCAGATGTCTTCTCTAACAAAGTCAAAATGTTAAAACATTAACTGCTAAGTAAATTTGAGTTATCTTAGTTTCTTTTGGGTTTATTAAGTGTGTTATAAGTTCTATAAGGTAACATTTGGGTTTAAATGTGCTTTTATAGACTAGAAACTAAAAAGATAATTTAAAATTGCTTCGATCTGGGTCTTCACTAAAAGAAAGCAAGGGTACTAAGACTTAAAATTCTAACAGGTGTAATTCTACATGTAAAGAGTACAAAAGGTTTTAGTTGTGTATCAAAGTACTATAATTGGCATATAAGGATTGTTTCTAAATGTAAATTTAGGAAATCAGCTGGGAAAAATCAGCAACTGGGAAATACTGATAGGTCAAAGTCTAATTCTTTAAGTTTTCTTAAAACATTGGTATACTTATCAAAGTGATTTCCTGTGTCTGTATTACGTAGTTTAAAGCAGGCAAGCTAAGGCAGGCAAATTAACCAAATGCTATCTTTTAACAATTGTTCATTTTAAACCTGGCTTACATTTGCTTTAAATGCATAGAGGGTTACGTTTAAATCAGTCTGGTCACTGGTACAGTTTCCTCTTGGCAATTTCATGTTGTATTTTTTA
Organism: Aplodontia rufa; assembly: GCA_004027875.1. Taxonomy (NCBI): domain Eukaryota; kingdom Metazoa; phylum Chordata; class Mammalia; order Rodentia; family Aplodontiidae; genus Aplodontia; species Aplodontia rufa. The sequence continues at coordinate 10,474 of PVKS010016124.1, forward strand.
AACTGTTTTGACTTAAGTAGTATGAACTTAAATAGTATTTCTCACCTTAAAGTAACTGGGAACATTGGAAGTTTTATAAGGATTGTATCAGAATGCAGATTTAGGAAAGAGTCAACAAGTAGGAAAGAAATATAAAAGGTTATAGGCATGGACATACATTTTGATATGGAAATTGGAATGAAAGAAATGTTCCTGGATGAAGAAATCTTTCTGGGTAAATACAATGTCTAAGTCACAGAAGGTTTTCGGAAGGTAAATCTCAGAAGCTTGTGTGTTAAGTTGAAAATAATTTGGTGCAATTTAAAGTTATTTAAGGTTTCACTTAAGTTCAAACAGTAATGTACTGTTATGAACCAGAATCTAATTCTACGTATTGAAATAGCAAGGGTTTCTTAAAGCATTGACCTGCTCTTATCAGGTGTTAGGCTTAATTACTTAGAAAAACTAAATTTAAAGGAATTGTAATCTATACCTGTTTTACTTCACAACATTAAATGAGCAACTATTTGTAGGTTATTACAATATAGCTGACACTGATATAGCTGAAATAGAACTATATTTAAAACTAGATTTTCATCTGAGCCTTGTTTAAATGTTATGTAAGTTTATAAAATAAGAATTTATGTAAGGTTACAGACAAGGTAACCAGCATGCTCTTTTACACATTGTATTTCAAAACTTGTGTTAACTACATAAAAGTTTCATTGTTATACACCAGATAATAAGTATTTCTGATCATCAACACTTACCTAAATTTAGAAATTTTAAAGCTTTTGCAAAACCTATGCAAGCTTAAAATATTGTTATAATACACTATGGATCCTAAATTTTTATTCAAAAGTTAAATTTAGTTAATATAAGGACATCTATATAATACTGGCTTTGTTGTGTATTAGATTTATTCATGTCCTTCAAGTACATAAATTCTTTAAGGTGTAAAATTTAGGGCAGCATTTTATCAAGCTGATGTTTCCAAACTACAAGTTGTTTTGTAACAGTGGTATCCTTCAGGTTTTATATGGAAATGACAAATTTAAGCATGTATTTATCATTTAATATTTTGTAATTGGATTTGAGTAACCTGATTTTACGCTGGGATAACTGTATTTTTGTAAATGGAGAGCCTAATTTAGAAAGGAGCTCTCAATGTTTTTGATTCATGTTTGAGATATAAGGCTGTATGTTAACTACTTATATAGACTCAGGAAAACCCTACAGCCTTTCTGGAGAAACTCAGGGAGGCATTGAGAAAACACATCATCATGGACCCTGAGTCCATAGAGGGCCACATAATTTCAAAGGACAAATTTATCACTCGGATGGCCCCAGACACTTGGAGGAAATTACAATAATTGGCACATGGCTCTGATCAGTCTTTAGATAACATCTAGCTTGCAACCTCTGTCTTTTGTAATAATGGTTAAGAGGATGTCTGGTCCCGGCTGGCAGGGACCGGACAAAGCATTCAACTGGACCCATTTGCTCTTAAGTTCTCCAAGCACTTTATTTCTCCCTTTACCACAGCTAAAGGCCTCCAGGCGCTTCCCGCCTTCCCTCTTTGAGTCAAGGCTATTAACGTTCAGAGTCCTTGTTTCTATTGCCATACCAGAGTCCTTATTTCTGCAGCCGAGACTCTTACTGCCTGCATCTTCTACCGCTGCTGATCTCTCCGCCATCTCTGCTGCTGCTGCCTCTCTGACTCTCTCAGGCAGCAGGCGGTGGTCTCTCTGCTTTCCTCCTGACTGCTGCTTGCTTCTTCCATGCTTCTTCTGACTGCTTCAGGACAGGGCTGCTTGCTTTCTTGCTCTACCTGACTAGTCCCTACTCTATTTATCCATTACAACAGCCAATAGGGGTACAGTGCGAACACATTTATCCAATTGTACAAATGAGTGACCAAATAGCTTAGTCATGCAGTCAGGCATTACGTCACTAAGGAAGATACAAGCCAGCTGGGTCAGTTGTTTACCACCAATTCTTTTACAAGCCAGCTGGACCTCATGTTGGGGGATCCCCAACAGGAGGAGAGGAAAGGGAATATAGAGACTAAAAAGCTGAGGCACAGGCTGGCTATGACCCTACAAGGAGTAAGCTTCCAGGATAATATAGGAGAGAAATGGAATGTACCCCAAGCCACGAAAAGGACTTATGTCCATTGTGAAAAAGGGGGATACTACCTGCAGGAGTGCCTACAGGCCAAGCACCAAGCAACCACCACTAAGGCCCTATCCTATCTGTTAAGGCGATACCTGGAAGAATGAACGTCCCCAGGGGTGCAGGCCCTCAGTTCCAAAGTTCCCCACAGGCCTGACAGGGCTGAGGTCAGCTTTTGGCTCTGTGACTCCTATTAAGGCAGAAAAGTTAGGCAGTTCAGTGTAGGCAGAACAATGTGGCCTGATAAGGAGAAAATTAACTGATGGTCATCTTTCCTGAGAAGGCAAAGACCTCCTCCAATGCTAATGAGGGTCTGACAAGATAGGCTCAGATGCAGACACTCCCGTATTCTTTCTATTGGCACCTAAGGCACAGATCAAAGACTGGAAACAGAATTCCCCGCACCTGTGTCCTAGGTACAAGAGCAGGAAAGCAGTGACCAATCCAGGAGAGGACCTCATATAAAAGGAGCAAACCTCACTGCCTCATCAGCTCTGTCCCCTTCCCCCACTCTGGGGGAAGTCTGCTATTTTCCCTGTGTTTTACTTTCTATAATAAAATCCGTCTACTACGCTTGCCTCAGTGTCCTTCGGTTTCATTCCTCTCCTCTGAGAGGACACGAACCTGACATCCACATCACCAGCATCAATGGAGCATGAAAAATGCTCAGTTAAGAGGACCAAGGCAGGGTTTAGTACTACCTGTGGTTTCATGCATCCCCTGGGGGGTCTTGTATGTGTCCCCCTAGGTAAGGGGAGCAGCTACTATGTCAAATTGAAAAGAATATCCTGAATGGGGACCTGGAGTGGGATAATACCATGATGTGATATCTTTTCCACCATTTCATTTTTCTGCTTACAATCTTTTAATAACCCTACTGTTTAAAGTGACTGGTGTTCCACAAACGTTTATAACTGGAAAAGTAAGATGCTTATTTGATTACATATATTTGATTATATAATACAATACACAGATATTCAAAATATAACACACATATCTGATCAAAGGGAGCTCAGTGGAGGAAAGAGACCAGGGAAAGGAAAAAGGAGTAGTACTGGGGAGGGAATTGGGCTAAAATATATTGTTATAATATGTACACGTACGAATGTATAACACATCCCTTTATGTACGATTATAGTGCCCCAATAAAAAGAATAAAACCCCCACAGTGACTCATGGTCAGTGGCCAATTTAATTAAAGCACACAGGAGGACTAGGGAGGATTTGCACAAGGGTGTGCCAGTGTCACCATGGGGTCCACATGAGAATGTGGAGATTCTCTCCACAACTGGAGGGCAAATCTGCCTATGTTGGACCAACTGAATAATCTGAGTATTAAGATATGCATTATAATTATTCTTAATCAGAATAAATTTAAGATGACAGTAAGCAACACATTGATTTCCTGCCAAGATTTCTTGTTCCGGAAAACGGGTGTCTCTTACCCAAGATCTAAACAGACAGAAGGAAGAAGCCCCTTCCCAGAAGAGGGTGTAACACCTTCCTCAGGCTGGGGAACGGTAAGCATCAGTCTTGGAAATTTAAAGTGGAAAAGAAAACATGCAGCTGTCCTCCTTGTGACCTGTGGCTTTTTGTCATTTCATGTCTTATTAGTCGATACTCTCTATTGCATGTGACAAAAACAGTCCTACCCCAAATGGCCTAAACAGAAAGGGAGTTTATGGCATATGTGGCAGTCCCAGTTCTGAAGGGGCTGCTTGTCATAATGCTGTCATTGTTGTTCCCTTTCTCTCTACATGCATCTTCCTTCATGCTGTCCCCATTCCCAGAATCTCTCACCTTGGGCTCATTGACTACAGCTCCAGGGCCATCTCTTATCTTCAAATCTCAGGGGGAAAGACACCAGGCTAGTTCTCCAGCAGTTACAGCAAAAGTCCCAACTATCTCATTGTACTGGGGGTTTATATTGTTGGTGCTATTGAATTACTGCAGAGCGTGCGATGTTTTAATTGACTGAAAGGAGAGGTGGATGGGTAATATTGAGTCACCTTGGCTAAGATAAGGTATGTCTAGATAGCCGCCATCATTGGACTGAATAAAGATCTACCCTCACCAGTGTGGATGGGCATTGCCTGCTTAGAACAAAAAGTCAGAGGAAGGACAATTCACTTTCTTGAGTTGGGATATCCTTCTTCTGCCCTTGGACGTTGGAGCTCCTGGTTCTTAGGCCTTCGGTTGCTAGGATTACATGATCGGTTCCTATTCTGTTTTCAGGCCTTTGGCCTTGGACTGAATTGCATCGTTGGCTTTCTCCATCTTCCAGATAGCAGATGGTAGGATTTTTCAGCCTTTCTAATTGTGTGAGCTAATTCCCACTATAAGTCAAACGATGAATCGATCTTTTCTGTTTTTAAAGCGCGCACACACACACACACACACACGTGATCTCTTGCCATGTGATGCTTCTGTTATATTGGGACATAGCAAGAAGGCCCTCACCAGATGTGAGCCCTCAGTCTTGGACTTACCAGCCTCCAGTACTGAGAGCCAAATAGACTTCTGTTGTTTGCAATTGCTCAGTCTGTGGTATTCTAACAGCAGAAAACAAGACTCAGATACCATCCAAATAGGATCTCTTTGGTTTCTCCCTTTCTAATTTTATTCTCCTTATTTCCTTAAGTTACCCCTGTAGCTCAGTTGGACCAAACAGCTGCACAATTGATAGGGATTGAAAGCGTTACCCAAGTTTGCCTTCTGGGTTGCCCGTAGCTCTCCTGAAGATGCCAGCAGCTGCTGTGGCTGCCGTCCGCCTGTTCCAGCACAGCAGCCATCGGCGAGAAAGCCTTACAGCTGCCGTAGCATCCAGAGGAACTTGGCCATCAGAATCTAATTAAGAGATAATTAATCAAGAGAACCTCCTTGTTGCAGTCTGCCCAGTCTTTATGTGACTCCAACAGTGGTCAAACCTCTCTCCAAACTAGGAAACCCTGAGGGGACACAATGACATTCTTCTATGTGTTCCTTTCCCAGGAATATAGAGCAAAAATCACTTTCCTGTTTTTCAGTAATTACCAAATCAAATGGCCTAAAGCTTTATTATCCAACCAGGAAGCAGAATCACTGCCAGATTCCCAGTTGATGAAGTCATCGTCAGACACCATCTTGTGGCTCCTGTGTGTTCATCTGGGGACAGAGATTGGAAGGAATGAGAAGGCAGAGAACTTTGCTGTTCTGGAAATGGTCAGATGTATAAATAGGGTTCTCTGATGAGGCACCAATCACCCACTGGGAGGCAAAGATCATCTGAATACTAACTATTCTTACATGCCTGGTAGCTCAGGAAGACAAGAGTCCATATTTCTCTCCATGCTTCAGCAGAACATATAAAATTACTGTTTATTACATACCCTCTCCTCCAGGAAGTTGTCTACTGATGACAGGGTCAGGAGTTCTGAGTTAGCTGGCTTCCACCCAACCCTGAGGCTCAGTCACCCATTCCTACCCACGTGTTCTGAATATGTTCCAGAAGAGAAAGCCCAGAGGATAAGGGCCTAGAACTGGTGGCCATGGGGTTTACAGACAGGGTATACAGTTGTCATGTGCTTCCTTAATGTCCATTCCACTTTCCCTGGCAACAGGCTCAGATTTTTGTTTGGGGAGTGCATTAGGTTGGGTCCAGTGGGGGGGAGAAAGAGAGGGAGAGAGGGAGCTCCTAAAGGTCCTAACCTCTCAACACTGTTGCTTTAGGATTGTGTTTTAAACATGAGTTTGGAGGGGATGTTCAAACCATAGCAAATGGTTCTCAAATCATCATCCTGTATTGGCTTTGGGGACCATGGCCTCATTCTTGCCAAGGATTGATGACTCTTTCTCAACCATAAAACATCCATCTTGGAATTTAGGCTGAGTGTGATGGTGTGGCATGATTTAGACAGAATGCTCTGTCCAGTTAGCCTCGTGTTGGAATGACTGACCACATATAACTTTTTACAAGAAATCAAAATGTAAAATATTCATCTTATCAAAAGATCAGCCAAAGAAGCAGGCTACCTGGGGAAACTTGTTGGCTATAAATCATCTAAGAGGAGGATGGATTCATTCTGTCACCTGGAGAGAGACCAAATCTTGAGTCTGCCATTCCAGAGGAATAAGAATACACAGTATACATCCTTTAATTGAAGAAAATGAATTTAATTTTTTTTTCAAAGAGAAGGACAGTGTGTGTGTGTGTGTGTGTGTGTGTGTGTGAGAGAGAGAGAGAGGGACAGAGACAATCAATTTTTATTGAGTTTTTCACATGCTTGCATTGCTCTGACACTTAGTTGTATACGTGGTGCTGGGGTTTGAATCCGTGTACTTGCGCATCCCGGGCAAACTCTGTAACCACCAAGACACTGCTCTAGACCCCTAAATTCATTTTCAAAATTAGGAAATTCACACACATTCTATATCATTAGTAAAATAGTACTAAGGAAGGGCAAAAATTAAGCATAATTTTTACATTTCTACCCTTGGCTTTCTAAGGTTACCAATGATAATGACCAAGATGCCCAGGCTGGCCTTGAACTTGGGATCCTCCTACCTCAACATCCCAAATAGCTGGGATTATAGGTGTGTGCCACTGTGCGGGGTATACTTCTGATTTTTTTTTTTAATTGGGATCACACTGTATATATTTCTATGCAACTTGTTTTCCTCATAGAACAATTCGCTATGGACAATCCTGCCGAAGCAAAATAGCTAGATCATTCTTTTTAACAGCTGCACAATAATCTGTGGTAATCTTCATTTCATGGAACTTTAGAAGTTTCTAGGCTTTCACCTCTAGAAGTAATGTTGTAGTAAATCTTCTTGTAAATGTACCAACCAGTGCTTGTTTCTATAGGACAGATTCCTGCAAATGGGGTTGCTAAGTCAAAAGTTATGTGCATTTCAATTTTTAGTCACTAATGTCAGCCTGATTTAAAAAAAAAAAAAAAGTCCATTCCAATAGCAACATGGGAAAGTGTTTGTTGCTCATCCTTCCTGGCACAGAATGCTGTAAGTTTTTAATGAAAAATTTAAAATTCTTTGTCATTTTTCTCACTGCTCAGATTGACATCCTTTGTTATTTTAACTTGTCTGAGCTTTGTTTCATAGATCTATCGACTATTTGGATTCCCTCTTGGGTGAATTGCCTTTTCTAGTGTATTGAGTTAGACCTTAATCATCATGTCAGTATTTTCCCAGTTGTCATTTGAATTTTGAACTCTGTTTACCATTACCTTTTGTCAAAAGATATTTTTAACATTATGTATCAGGTTTGTATCTTTTAAACATTTAAAGATTACCGAGTAATATTTTTTAATAGAAAATTGTAGAACATAATAAACCCAAAGAAAATAAAAATCGCCCACTGCATTTCACTCCTAGATAACCACCCACAGATGACTTCATATTTGGGGGGATATATCTCTAGTCAATCTACACACACATCATTCCTTTTTTAAAGCACCCCCACAGAACTGCAGAACTCTGAACATGCTGGTGAGTATTAAAAGATAACTATGTATCTATAAAAGATACTATGCATCTCTATATTATGGATCTACAAAAAGACTTATCATACCATCAACATCAGTGTCATAGATGCTGATGAGTCTCTTTTTATAAATAAGATTTTTACAAAGGCCTCTGGAGTGGAGGTTGAATCAAAATACTCTGCAGTCAGATTTGGTCTGAGCTCTCCCTTAGTTTTAGTTAGATCCAGTTCATGATTACTGACAGGATTTTCCTTTTACCAGCCCTTAGGATCTGAGTGCTGGTAACGCTCTTGCTTTTCTTCTCTTCTGTGTTCAGCTGCCAGCTCTTGGGAACCTGGAAGCTTGCTTGCTTTCTTTATTTACCTAGCTTCCAGCTCCTCGGGAGATCGGTTCTTACCTGGCTTACCTGTCCCTGGCAGCTGGCTCAGTTGAAGCTCAGAGTATTTTGCAAGGATTCCTCCCAGCTCTGCGCGCTTCTCCCAGCATCTGCAGCATTGCTGAAGCACAGCTGGTAAAGGCTTAGCTGTGCCTTGGAAGGATTTTCTGCTCTCCTGCACTATCTCCAGTCTTTGGAAAACACTGTCTTGCAATCAATAAAAGCCTGGAAAACACGGGAGGAGTGTCTTCCAGCTCCCCAGCCCCACCTCACACCTTAGGAGGGCTGCTCCCCCCAGAGCATTACTGAAGTCCAGATGTGTCCCCCATGTGTTCTCCCAGCAACCTCCCCCTTTCCTCAGCCTCTAGCAGCCGTCTTGCACTTGGACACAGCTCTGTGCATCTTGCTAGGGTGCAGCATGTCTGGGTCTTTTGCTTTGCCTCAACTTTTTGCCTACCAGCTTCACGCACTTGGTGAAGACCTGTGAAGAGTTGGGTAGGTGCCAACCAGCTCTGTGGCTTCAGCTCCTTGATACTCTAATCTGTCATGTTAGCTCACACATGGCTAAAATTACTAAAAGCGTGATTAGTTTCTCCTTTTCGCAGTCTATGGCAGATTCTTCCACTTCCCTCTGCCAGGGATGAAAACAGCCACGGGTCTCTTCTCAGTGTTTATCACTTTCTGGAATTCATTCAGATTTCTTTGCGTCCTCAGCTCTTGGATGACTTTTAAAACTATGATTAGTAGCTTATTTAGCTCATCCTCCATACTGGCAGAGAGAGGGATGGTTTCTCGTGATTTTTCTGCATTCTAAATCAAAGCATAATACCTGGGACTGTTTTAAAATATGGAGCTACTATAACCTTCCCCTTGCTAATATTTTACTATTTTATGGTTTTGTAATGGAAGTTTAATTAAAAATTTTTTTTGCAGGTCCAGGATTGAATCCAGGACCTCATGCATGCTGGGCAAGCACCCTACCCCTAAGCTGTCTGCTCAGCCCTACTCTGACTTTAACAAGAATTAGTAATATTGACATTAACCCAGGAAGTAGCACATGGGAGCTGAAATTCCAGACTTTGGCACATTTTTGCCAGCCATAGACAGTCTTCATGGAGACAGGTCCTTCCCCTGCCCTTAGAGGCATGTGAACTGGGTGGTGTTTCTGCCACTCACCTTCTCAGTGGTCTTGATGTGAGCATCTCTATAGGTCTTCTAGAGTTGATGGACAGGCTAACTCCATCTAGGGCTGTATTTTTGACTCATGAAATAATTTTGAAATTGGCCATTACAACACTTTAAGGAAGGGAGAAGAAGATAAATAGTATATCTTCTTTTGTAAAACGTGGTCTATGCGTTCCTCTTGTATTTTGGCATCTCCTCTTTTCCCCCTCTTTGTATGTTTTACTGCACAAAAAGTCAATTCTTAGAAGCTCTTTCTAGTCAAGCCACAGACACCTCTCTGTAATACTTTGGTCTCGTATCCTGTGCTTCCCTCCCTCCCTCCCCCTTGGCCCAAGGTAGCAGACAAAAGGAAAGGTTTCAGCTTGCAAGTTCACGTTTAATTACACCACGCTCCGCTTCAGTTACAAAACTACTTGAATTAAGGTTGCAGATAGAGCAAAAATCAGGATTAGTTTTGACTGTGCAAGACAAAGAACGCAGAGTAACAGTGGTTTAAATATGATAGCAGTTTATTTCTTTCAGATGAAAAGAGTCTTAGTTTAGAACAGCTCTTGATGTCAGACTCAGAATTCCTCTGTTATTGTTCAGCCATGCATGGCCTTGGCATCATGGTCTAGGATAGGGCATTCACATCCTAGGAAATAGAATAGAAGAGGTATAGAGAGGCTGGGTAAAGGGGGTAGGTGTGCTGTCTCTCAAAGTCTGCTCAATACATCTCTGATTCCATCAAGAACTTTTTCACATGGCCACATGTAGCCACAAAATAGGCTGGGAACACAGATTTCACATATCCAGCTTAAAATTGGGGTTCTATTGCCACAGAGGGAGGGAGACCTCTGGAAGGCTAGGTAACCAACTGGCTTTTTGGTGAAGAACATTACAGATTTCCAGTTTAGTTCCAGACCTCAGATTATTTGAGAGGAGATAATATGTCAATAACCTTCCATTCAATAACCTTCCATTCAAATAACTACTTCCCTTCCCTGCTAGCCACATGGGTGGATAGAGCTAGAGCAACAGTATTTGCAGAGAGGAACATCCAAGATAATGAAAGAATCACAACCTCCTGCCGCTCTTGGAACAGCTGGAGAAACTGGAGGAAAGAATCTGATGACCCAGTGTTTGCCCATTTTTCAAGGGCTACCTTTGTAAAAGATCTCTATGGACCAGAAGGGAGAATCCAGTCGGTGGGTGGAAGTTACAGGGACAGTAACCTAAGTTTTGCACAGAGGGTTTTTAATAAGAGCTGTCTTACAAAGGAGTGAGCTGACATTCACTGTTCTGTTTTCATCACTGATAGAGGCTGAGGCCAGAACAGCTGCAGAGAAGGTTAGGTTGCTGCCCCGATGGATGCACCATCTAGTGAGGAAGACAGATATTGATAGGCTCACAAAACATATGTATATGCTTATTGTAAAGCATAACACTAAGGTCTTAAGCCACTGGCTGTGGAAGAGGCGAGGGAAAATCAACTGTTTGTAGGCCTTGTAGAAGGAGGATTTGTGCTCACATAGGGTCTAAACTAAATGACTTTTCATCTCTCCTGTTTCATTTCTAGAAATGTGCTTTATGTAGTACAGCAGTGGGCAGAACAAAAGATATCTGCCTTGGAGGGTAAAGCAAATTTCAAGTCTATGGGATTTCCACAGTGGGCTTCTAAAAGTTCCACCCTAGGTCACCATGACTAAGCCAGGCTATGTTGATCTCCTGCCCAGATAGAGGACAAGAGGAAACTGTTGAACACGTGTGAGTTCCAAGACTTCAGAACCTGAAGACCTGAAATCAGTTTGGAGAAGAAAAGACCCTCTAAAATCTGTTTTTTGTTCTGAAAATTCTGAAAAGTTTTCCCACTGAGGACTTTAAAAAAAAAATTCTCTTTTGCTAAGGAAAATAACCAGGAAAGAAATCAGAAAAAATCTTTTTTCAGTTCTCCCAATGTCTAAATATATCAATATACAAAACATGGTAATTTTATGAGTGAAACAAGTTATACATAATGCATTTTTTGTTCCTAAACTAACAGTATGACTTTATATCCATAAAGGGCACTAAAAATAAGCTTTGCATGTAATTCAATCCCTTGCCCCTAAGTTTTATTTGAAGAAAAAAATTTTTTTGTTCTTCCGTGGCTTAAAATTTCTGAAAATATGTATCTAGTCTGTTCCTTTGTTCTTACTGCTTTATAGTTTGTTTTCTATTCTTATAAAGTTTAAGGGTAAGAAATCAACTGTTCTTTAGCCTAACTGACGTATAAGTATTAACTGTCTATGATGCCTCACACATGACCTGCTTGGTTGACTAGAGAGTGAAGCATCAGAGACGAGTGTTTATTCATTGGCTTGAACCAAGGTGGACTGCTTCAGTTCCCCCAGCTTCAGTTTTCTTGGGGGGCCTGCCAGCTACCCTGATATGCATAAGTTGATCCAAAGGACTAAAGGACCATACAGCTAGAGTAATTTGTCTTCATGACTTCCCCAGGAGGCACTCAGACGAAAAGGCTGTTACCAGTGTGGAGCATTGACGAGAGGACCAGCTGGGAGTCTGGACAGAGTGGTTGGGGGCCAAGAGTATTCTGTCACCAATTCTGAGGGGTCAGGGGCAGGTCATTAGCCCTCTTGGAGGCCTCCATTGCTTACTGAAGGATGAAGATATTGGACAAAATCTCCAAGGTCTTTATAGGGCTTCAGCTTTCTATGAATCTGTTCTTGTGACCCTAATTACCATGGAAGAAGGTCAGAGGATTGTTATAAAATCATAATACGAACTAACAGGAGAGTTTGATTCTGGGTAGCACTGCAGTTGCGTGGCTAAGCGTATACTTTGCTGGACAGTCTTGGTTCACCATGGGAAGGAGTGAAAGGAAATCTGAGGAAAGCTGTGTCGAGAGAAGAGAGTGTATCTTTCTGGTGCCAAGAGGATGCTGTGCCACAGCAGCAATGATTTCCACACCTGCTTTAGGCTGCGTTGCCTCGATGTTTCCTAAGGAGCAGAGTTGGAGAGGAATGCTGCTTCGGTTTCTGGTACTGTCTTTTGGCTTTCTCTTGAAAGCCTGGCTTAGCTTCTAACCAACCAGCTGGATACTGGATTTGAGCTGTTCCTGACCAAAGTGATCATGCCCGGACCTTTTCCCTGCTGTGGTGATGGAGATGGGCTGAGAATCTGGGTGGCATTTCTGTCTTAGTGGCACAAGAGACCATGGGGTTCCTTTGCCTTTCCAGTGACTCTAGGGGCAGAATTGCCAAGAGGTCACCAGGCATCTGGTGTCGTTTTGGCTCCACCCTAGTTGGCAGACCTGAGAGGTGGAGATGAACAACTGAATTTAGGAGTGCTTAATGCTGATTCAGAGCCTGGCCTGGGTTCTGGAACTAGCCTACATCTATACGATTTTGAGTGGATTGCTGTCAACATATATGCCCTTTCAGAAATGACTAATCTCCACCCAGCCACACTATTTCCTTTCTTACTGCCCACACGCTAACACCGCAAGGGTAGTTCTATTTATTGTCAATAAGACACTGCTCAGATTTCTTAGACCTGAAAATGAAAATAAATGCCTGCATTTCTAGATGAAGCAATGTGGGTTATTATGCACACAGAAAGTAATTCTGAAAAATTGGAAATAACCTAAACTTCCATCAATGGAGCATTAGTTTAAGAGTTTGTGGTAATTCATAAATGAAATACAAGGCAGAAGTCAAAATGCTATAATCCTTGTTGTTAAGGAAAATTGTTCTGATGTGAAAGTTACTATGTAATCCCATGTTTGCAAAAATAAAAAGTATATGTGCAAATGTAACTAACAACATATTTACAAGTTTATGGGAGAGGACTCCCCTAGACATTTGTAGTTAAGGGATGAGAACAATTTTTGGTGTTCCAGCAGCCAGGACCCAGGGCCGTAAGTTTTCACAGCATTGTCTAGGCAGGGTCACCTTGATTTCCAATGCTGCATAGGAAATCCATGTGTTTTAAAAATTTTTTTTTCAACAGTAGCTAATTAGGAGTGATAGAATTATGGAAAGTTGTTTTGTATTAGGTTTTTTTTTTCTGTAATCGTTGCTATGATAAAATAGTAAATATAAGAAAAGGATTCAGGAGAACATTCTCTGCTTGGGTTGTTTTGGTTGAAATTATTTGAACTTCATTTCTAGTTTAAAATGCTAAATATACTTTCTCCCTTGTCTCCCTTTTTGCCTCTTAAGTTTTTTACACTCAGTGGCTTTGTGTAACTGTGTCCTCTTTTAATTTGGAGAGGTCTTGAGCATTTTTCAGGTTGGGCAGAACCTTCCAAAAGAAAAGTTGTCCCTTCTCCATTTAGGTGGCTAATACCAACCTTTTATCAAGTTGCGCCCTTCCACCCCTCAGGATACAAACATCATCTGGGAAGCCAGAGGAGAAAGCCAGGAGTAGTCGGAGGAGGAATTGATTTTTGAAGACTTAATCACCACTGTGCAAAATAGTTACTGTTCTCAGTTCTTCGTAGCATAAAAGAATTACCAACATGCCTGCTGTGGCCTCATGGTGGGTGGAGTGTGCTTTCTTTCCCCTAACTCTGAGTTTGGCCAAACAGAATACTAGTGGATGTGACATGACAGGTTTGAAAGGAGCCTGCATGTTAAATCTCAATCTTTTTGTATCGTGTTGATCCATCATAACTTCCCCTAGTGCTATTGCTCTATTCAGCTGGGGTCCCGGATTGAACACACATGCCTACTGCCCAACCTGTATGCTAGAACCAATGACAAGTGGGAGCTGTAACCCTGCTCAGCGGAGCCCTAGTCAATCTTGCAGTGTGAGACTAATCCCTGTTTTTTTAAGGTCCCTGAGTTCTGAAACAATTCATTATGCAGTGTCATTGAGGATAGATAACAGTGGGCTAAGTCTGCTAAGCAGAACTTTCTAGGTTTCTGCTGGCTAGGAAGGGATTTAAGGCCACTTGTGCACATGGGATGAAAAAACAGACATTTTATAGCCATTTCCTGGAAAGGAAAAGAATATGGTCAATATCTTACTTGCTTCCCATTAGCCAGCTACCACAAATGGTGATCCAGGATATACATAGCTTTTTCTGCCTGATTATTCATGCATCCTCATGTCGTTAGAGTTCCTGAGGCTGAGGATCACATCACCAACATTACAGCTGCAGGTCCACTGTAGGTTAGCATGTTGTTACTACCTGACCACTGACTGAGTGGCTTGCAAACCAGGAAGTCCAGACTATATCACAGTTGGATCGTTTGTCAATTCTTTTTTTTTTTTTTCCATAGGCTCTCTCTCCTCCCATTTTTGTTTTCTTAGTGTGAGATCCAGCAGGCTGCTGGACAAACCAGAGGTCATGGTGGAGAGTGGTAATAGGAGACTCACAGAAGTGGTTGGTGGCAGGGATGTTGGATGCACTTCACCTTCTGTCTGAAGACCTTTGTGATCTGGGGAGAGTCCTTGAAGTCAGGATTGTTTTGATTCCCACGTGCAATCTTCATCCAGGTTCGCCTTCTCCTTACTGCTTGGCAAGAAATGCAGAGCTGCTTTCTTGGATGCTTGCTGCATGTGCATCCATTGTTAATGCTCACTGGAGGGCTGCAGCACAGACCTGGGTTGGTGGTCCTGAGAACTGCAGATTCAAGGAGAGTAGCAAGAGGTCATGTGAGACCTTTCATGTGACAAAAGAGAAATGAAGGCCTGTCAAGGACTGGGCACAAAGCACACCTAGAAAACAGCCTGGCTGGAGCTGGAAGCCGGAGCAGCAGGACTCCCTGGTCCCTGTCCTCCACTGCCTTTCCAGGGTACCCATCGATATCTGCCTTTCCTATCTTCTCTATGCAGATTCTCATTGAAAGTGGATTAACTCAGAGGCTAATTATTTAAATCCACAAACTTTGGAAAAAATCATGTTATAAATTGTCAGTATAGATAGTTTGGAAAATGAAGAAAAGAATAAATACAAAAAAAAATCACAACCCAGACATACTCTCTGCTGGTGTTTCTGTATTATCTGACTTCACAAAGAATTTGGGGTTTGTCATGCAAATCACTTAAGAATTTGTGAAGTTATTTTTGTCATCTCATATTCTCAAAACAACTCAAATTACTGAAAAATAATTAATCACAAGTCATTTAACTTTTCCACTATTGAACACTACTTATTTTCCCTCAAATTTTTACTATTATAAATAATGCTGTGATGAGAATTCTTTCCTTGCAGTTCACTCCTAGAATGTGAATAGGAAATATTTTTAGGAGCCCTCATATTTTGTAGAGGGATGGGCATATCACATATTTTTGTTAATATATGAGATAATGAACATTTTTTTGTCAGTACTATGAAGATTATTAAATAGTTTCAAAATTTTTTATCTATTAAATTATTTATATTTAGGAAATATTTGAATATGAACAAAAATCTAGCTCAAAATTTTCTTGGCAATCTTTTAGGGTAAAAGATTGAAAAAATGCCTTGTATTAGGAAAATAGTTAAATTGTATTTTATGCTTTCGATTGAAAGTGACATTCATGAGTGTTTTAAATAATGGGAAACATTGACTATAAATTGTATCTATAGTATGAGCTTGAAATATATGGAACAATGTGCTTAGACCTCTAGCAAGTATCAGTAGTTACAGTGGCATGGTGCAATTGACTGTTCCTCTTTTCTCTGTAATTTTTATATTATAGTATTTTTGTCATTAGGAAAAGTGTTGTTCTTTCTATTTACATAACTGAGATGAGGTCACTTCCTGGGAAAGAGTGTGTGGCTGGTCCGTGTGGGCTCCGTTTCCTTTGGGACAGAAAGCACTGAGTGTGGTAGTGGTCACTTCCCTGGGCTCTCACTCCATTAAAGAAGATGGTGTCTCACACCTGTGACCCCAGCGCCTTGGGAGGCTGAGGCAGGTGGATCACAAGTTCAAAGCCAACCTTGGCAACTTAGGGTTTCACCAAATTGCTTAGGGTCTCCCTATCTCAAAATAAAAATAGGCTGGGAATATGGCTCAGTGGGTAAGTGCCCCAAGGTTCAATCCCTGGTGCCACCAAAAAAAGTGCACCTTACTATTTTGTTCATTTAATATTGCCTGACCTCTGACTTGGTTTCCTGAGCACATTTTTTCCTAATTCAGTTTTTCAAGCTTTCAGACATTTTGATGCTTTCTCCAGAATCAATGAAAGCCTGTATGTTGGGTATAACCCCACATTTTTTTTTAAGGTGGAGGGAGAATCAATTTTATTTAGTTTCCATGTGGCTCTTGTTGCTCTGACACTTTGTGTATGTGGTACTGGGGTTCCAGCCCATGTCCTCACACATGCCAGGCAACCGCTGTAACCACTGAGTGGTGACTCCAGCTCCCCACATTTCTTTTTTTTCCCAAAGATAGAGGGACAGTGAGAGAATCAATTTTATTTAGTTTTTCACGTGGCTTTCGTTGCTCCAAGACTTTGTTGTGTACGTGGTGCTGGGGTTTGAACTTGCGTACTTGCGCATGCTGGGCAAGCGCTGTAACCACCGAGCCACTACTCCAGGCTCCACAATTTATTTTATTTTTTTATTTTTTTTCAAAGAGAGAGGGACAGTGAGAGACAGAGAAAGAGAGAAACAACTACATGGCCTTAGTTGCTCCAACACTTAGTTGTGTACGTGGTGCTGGGGTTTGAACCCGGGTCCTCGTGCTTGCCAGACAAGCCTTGAAACCGCTGAGCAACCGCTCCAGCCCCTCCACAATTTATTTTAAAATATACAACTCAATGTTTTTTTGTCTATTCAATACAGAACTGTGCAAACATAATGACAATCATTTTTGGAATATTTCCATCACTCCAGATAGAAACCCTTGTCCATTTCTTTCACTCCACCCACCCTACCAGGGCAATCCACTTTGTCTGCATGGATTTGCCTACTCTGGTTTTATTAAATTGTAGAATGTATAGTTTTTGTGTCAGCATAATGTTTTCAAGATTCATCATTGTAGTATAGACCAGTACTTCATCCTTTATAGGACCAAATAATCTGTTATATAGATTGACCACATTATATCAATTTATTAATCAGTTGGTGGACATTTAGATTGCTTGGCTATTATGAATAATGCTATGAGCTGCTATAAACGTCACGTACAAGATTTTGTATGGATATATATTTTCATTTCTCCTGGGCATACACCTAGGAGAGGAATTTCTTATTCATCTAATGACTTCAGGTTTAGCCTTTTGAGTGTGGTAGGACTGTTTCACACAATAACTGCACCAGCTGATGTTCAACCACCAATGCCTCAAAATTCTGATTTGTCCCCAGAAGCTTACCAACACCTGCTATTAACTTTCTTCCTGATTATGGTCATCTAATGGGTGTGAAGTGGTATCTCAATGTGTTTCTCTTTTTAGAGAAAGGGAGAGAGTGAGAGAATCAATTTTATTTATTTTTTCATCTGGCCTTTGTTTCTCTGACACCTCGTTGTGTACGTGGCACTGGGGTTCACACCCGGGTCCTTGTGCTCCAACTGCTGAGCCCATGAGAGCTCCAGCCCCTCATGTGGTTTTGATTTATATTTTTCTGATGGCTAATGATGACAGATACCTTTTCTTATGGTCGTTGACCATTTTTACATTTCTTTGAAGAAACGGCTACTCAGATTCTTCATGTTTTGAATTGAGTTGTCTTTTTACTACTGAGTTGTAAGAATTCTGTATATATTCTAGACACGAGTCCCTAATGGGATGTGATTTGCAAATCTTCTCTCCTGGCCTGTGGGCTGTCTTTCTACTTTCTTGATGGTGTCCACTGAAGCAGTTTTAAATTTTGATGAAATCCAATTTATACATTTTTTTCCTTTTGTCATTTTTTATGCCATTTCCAAGAAGACTTTGGCTAACCCAAGGTCATGAAGATTTATTATATTTTCTTCTAAGAGTTTTATAGTTTTTGCTCTTCCATTTAGGTTCCTGACCTATTTTGAGTTGGTCCCAATGTGACTGACTGTATCTGGAGACAGAGTCCTTAGGAAGTAATCAAGGCTAAACGAGGTCATAAAGGTAGGGCCTTAATCAGATCTGTTATTAAAAGGGGAAGCTCACTCTTTCCCCACCCCCAGCCATGTGAGGACACAGCTAAAAGGTGGCCATCTGCAACCCAGGCTGCGGACCCTCACTAGACCCTACCTTGCTGATGTCCTGATCTCGGACTCCAATCCCCGTAACAGGGAGAAAATAAATACCTGTTGTTTAAGCCCCAGCTCTATGGCATCCTGTCGTGGCAGCCCACGCACTGACACAGGGGTCCAACACCCTTCTTTTGCTGTGGCTCTCCAGTTGTCCCAGCATCACTTGGTGAAAGGACTATTCTTTCCCACTGAGTCGTCTTGGCTGCAGTTAAACTAGCTCAGAACTGAGAATAGAATCTGTCCAAAGCATCTGTGAGCAGAACAGGAACAGTGAAATAAGTAACACTACTCCTCTCTCTAATTTGTAAGCAGATGAGGACATTCTAGAATTTTGATGTGAAGCTTTATCCACGGGAAGCATGACCTTTCGAATCTCCCTTTCTTGGCCAGCATGGGACAGTGCCTCAGTAACCTTGCCTCTGTTTCTGTTGGTGAGATAATCGAGCGAGGTCAGGCCCATTACACTTTAGCACCCCAGCGAAGTGTGTTTCAGCGTCTGGAGGTCAGCTGGCGTGAGGAAGGGCAGGGGAAGGGGCCCGAATGTACATGTGTGTAAGTGAAGATGTGTCTAGTAACAATTTGGCTTAGAGACCTATGGATTTGTACGGAAATCTAAATCCAAACCAAAGGAAAGTTTGTCTAACCAGTTCTTTTCCCTCATAACCTATGGCCAAATTGAATTTCTGTTCCAAACCAACATTGAAAGAGGGAGACAGGGAGGGGCGCTGGGGGGGGGCAGCAACAACAAAACGCCTTTTGCTCCCTGAAGCACACAATGCGTTCATTGATCGGAGAACAAGTTCAATTGCTTGCTGCTGGGGGAAAAAAACAAAACCTCCTGTGAAAACATGGCTTGTGGGAAAAGGTGTGATTACTCTAAAAAGCTGTTCTTTGTTTCTGCACTCAACTCCACAGAACTCGAGTTGTGTAGCCAGCAGGATGCGGAGCTCAAAGTCAGACCTGGCTGAGCCACTGATGCAGCCTGCGGCTTCGGAAGACCCCAGGAGAAATGGGCGCACGCACAGTGACCCTGTGTATAGCCACATACTTCAGTTCCTACACTTCGGTGGTGAAGGATACCATTGTCGGCTTTCTGGAGATGCGGAGAGGACACGCTTGCCTCTGCCCCCAGGTCTATTCTCTGGGTTGGACAGAGGACCAAGAACTAGTACCAGGAAGACCGATAACAGATCTGTGTAGGCCCCAGCTAGTCATGAGGCCAGGTGTCCCCAGAGAGGCAGTTCTAAAATGGACTTTGCTTTTACATGTTTGCAGCTGAGACAACATCTGCACTGATCATTCATCCAGTGTGAGTTACAAGGGAATGCTTCAGAGTTTTAGATCCTACGTGCACTGGTATTGTCAAGAAGGAGCACAAGGAGACCAACAGAAGCCACCCTGGTGGATTATCTGTCCCCTCTTCCTGGTGGGGGAATCCTGGCCAATGCTGTACTTGCTCAGCTACTTTCCTACATTGTCAACACTATATTTCTGGAATCTGCTGTGGTATTGGGTCAGAGACTGCTGCTACAAGAATCTCCCGCTTGGTGGGAGACCTGGTTTCTTCCCCTAACCCACTCACTTCTCCTTTATTAAATATAATTACACATTAAATTCAACCCTCTCTGTGATTTAGGAGTAGGCAGGGTCCTAGTCAGATCCCATCACAATAGGTGCTAAGCAACATCACATTAGAAGTGAATAGGAAGTTGGACGACTATTCAAGACCTGTTAGGAAATGGTAAAACCAAGCCTGCAAGCATTAATGGTCATCTATTTCTGACCTTTTAAAAAAACAGGGAGAATGAGTTGCAGGAGGCTTGTGCTGCAGTTTCTTAGACAATGGTGAGGAAAAGGTCCCATTTCCCATGGATACCAGATACGAGCCAGGTGGGAAGGGAGCCAGCGTGGAGCCCTCTTGAAAGGGCTCTGTCCCTGAAAACTCCCTGAGGATGAAGTGATCAAGGGAGTAGACCTCCAGGAGCCCATAGATCAGGGGGAAGCTGAAATTTAGCCATCCAGAGGAAGTCTCATCTGTGGTAAGTCGGGTGACTATATGACTTATCTTTGAAATGGGGATACTTTTGAGAAAGAAAAGAAAGATTTCATTAATAGATCTGCTGAAGCAACAGACTTCAACTGGAACTGTCCCAGCAAGCAGGACATGGAGTCAGCTTCATGTTAAGGAGACTGAATTGGAAGTTCCCATAGCAACCTGCAATGTCCTCCCACCCAGGGGCCAGTTTTGCACACCTTCTGGTCTCAGAGCATCTGGGTCCTGATAGTCCCGTCCATGTTGCTCTCCCCCTACGGGGTCTGAGGGAAAACAGAGGCAGGGTGGCCCTGTAACCCTTTGACTCCAGGCAAATAAGGTCTGAAGGACTGTCCTCCTGCAGGTGGAGGGATTCTCTTAGATAAAAATTTAGAATTTTTATTACTGCTAGAACCTGGGTATTTAAAATACTGTTTTTGTGACTGAAAATTATCTACATGCCTAGGAATGTCAAGAAAGCTACCAAATCTGCCTGAAATCTCAACTAGGGGCAGAGAAAGACCTTGCTTAAAGAGCAGTTTGGAGGGATGGTAGAAGAAATGGTTACCTTATGATCTCAGCCTGTTGAAGCTATTTCATTTATTTAATATGATCAAAAGAGGACTTAGGAACTATTGTGGTTTGGATATGAGATGTTCCCTCCCCCAGACCATTAATACAGGAATATTCAGAGATAAAGGATGGGTTACGAGAGTGTTGACCTTATCAGTCCATCCTAGTTTGAGTGGATTGACTGGGTGTCAACTGTGGGTCAGTGGGGTGTGGCTGGAGGAGATAGGTCACTGGGGGTACCCTGGAAGAGGGGTTTTTCCTGCAGGAGGGTGGTACCCCTTGCTGCCTTGAGGGGAAAAGATTTCTCCTCTGCCACTCCCTTTCCCCATCATGTGCTGCTTCACCTCGGGCCCAGAGCAATGGAGTGAGCCATCTATGGATGGAGACCTCTGAAACTGTGAGCCCCAAATAAACTTTTCCTCCTCTAAGTGCTTGTCAGGTATTTTGGTCATAGTGACACAAAGCTGACTAAAACAAGAACCTCACCTGAATTCTGCTTAAGCTTCTATAGCACAAATCTACTGTGAAGTTGTGAGCAGCTCCCCAGTACGCGCACTGTAATCATTCTTCACGCCCTGAAATGAAGCAGGAACGCAAAACCCATAGGTCCCGCTGAATTTAATTCAAGAGACCTACATCTAGGGCCTAGTGCATGCCAACATCTGATAAGCATCACTGAATGCAAGCTCACATGAAGATTTACGGAGCACTTACTATGTGCCTGACACATGCATTATCTTGCCGATGCTTTGTGATCATCTGTGAGGTTCAACGTTCAAGACTGCACTCTTCAGTCCTAGAGGTAGAAGGCAAACAAGTTTCTTTCTACTATACTTTATTTCCATTCTAGGAGTTACTGAAATCCTCAAAGAACAGGGAGGAAAAAGACACATTTTACTAATTTTATGGGCTGCTTTGCAGCTGGAAGGGTAGGCAGGACCAGGAACCTTGAAACCAGAAAGCCTGTGATCAGATCCTCCCTGTGAGTCTTACGAACTGTATGACCTTGAACAAGGCATTCGACCTTGCTGTGCCCTATCAAAAGAAGTGATAATAATGGTATCTATTCTATAGGACTGTTGTGAGGTTTAAATTATATGCAAGGAGCTTGAGAAGATTCTAGTATGTGTTAAAGGCCTGGTGACTGTTGGGAATAAACTAGACTGGTATTGTTAATCTGCCTCGATTATCTCATTTCCTGGGTGCTCGGCGCACAGAGCTCTCCACGGCCCATGAGGCTAGCAGACCCTTCATACTCCTCTTCCCTGCTCTTAAAACCAGTTGCTGGCCACTTCCTCCTCCCCTCTGAGTGCATTTCAGTCTAGATTCTTCCAGTTTGTTACCGAGATTGGATCAGCCTCTTGCAATGACCACTCCTTTGCCTTGTGGCTTCTCTCCTTTTCATGTTATTTGCTTTTCTTAACAAAGGAAACTTGGAACTTCAGTTCAAATTTCCTTCGGCAAAATTTTCCCCAAAGATAAAGTCCTTCTCAGGAGGCTACTTGGAACAGGAATCTGGGAGCTTCCTTTTTCCTTTTGTTTGGTGGCAGAGTTTCCTGTTTGCCTTTGGTTGCACTGGCCTATCCCCCCAGTCATACTGGGAGGAAAAGACCCTCCAGGAGGCCTCCCCCACTGCTATGAACTCACATGAGCCAAGTCTGAGAAGCGGCATTCGATCCTCACCCTGCCGTCCCCAGTTTTGAATTTTCAGTTTACATCACCAGACTTAGAATTGGTTCCACCACCAGGCTGGAAATCACAAGCAAAGAAATTGCCTCTGCCCAGACTCTCATCTAACTTCTCAGTGTACCCTGCTGCCTGGTAGATAGTCTATATTAAGGGTGCTAAATGTCAGGTGGGCTTCAAAAGAGGCTGGCTTCCAAGAGCTCCTTGTTACGCAGCCAAACCACAGGCGACAATGTTTGAAGTTGTACCAAGTGTCTGGTCAAAGCGGAGATGGTAAGATAAAAAAACCTGCCTTAGAGACTTGGGAGTTGGCAGGAGATACAATGTATACCACGCTGAACAACATTTAAAGGAGAGGAAGCTGGTCTGAAAGAAGACACGAGGCAGGGAGGGAAAAACTGGCCAGCAGGAAGCCCAACCCACATGGGAGTGATGGAAGACAGCTTTGAGAGAAGTGCTGGGGAAGATGGCGGAGTGAGGGGCTAGATTTGCATGACTTCAAAGAGGTCTCTCAACCAGGAACTGGGAAGTTGGGCCTGGAGTACCTCAGGAGGGAAGCCTGGCTTGAGAAAGGCCCAAGCCAGGCAGTGGAGCATGGTGGATGAGAACGTGCATACTTGAAGAAAATAGAGTTTGAGTCTCAACAGTTTATTTGCTGTGAACTTAGGCAAATTACTTAACCTTTCTATGCCTTGGTTGCACCATTTTGAAATGGGCTAATACATGTCTGCCTCTTGGGTTGTTGTAAGCATCATGTGAAGAATGCAGCTATGTGCCTGACAGAGGACTTAACGCAGACCGAGTGTTCAGTCAATGAGCGTTGACTGGTGTCTGTAGTCAAGAGATGTCTCCTGGATGGTGCCTGGAATGAGCTGCTAGTCCGAAAGCACGTAGAGTTGTACTGAACAAAGTCAACTTCTCCTTTTTCTCCTCCTCCTCCCCTCCCCTGGTACTGAGGCTTGAACCCAACTGTACCAATGAACTACAATCCCAGCTCTTTTATTTTTTATTGAGACAGTGCCTTACAAAGTTGCTGAGGCTGGCCTCAAACCTGTGGTCCTCCTGCCTCAGCTTCCCCTGGGATTAGAGGCATTTGTCAATACTCAGTTGCGAAAGTTTCTTATCAAGCCGTAGTCAATAGCTAAATTTTGATTTCCCTCTTTACAGATAACATCATGGAATGCCTTACAGGGTGAGAGCATTTCTGCTCTAACAATGGACTGAATGTTGTGATAGTGAACCTGGGTAGTGAACTGAGATATGGACCAAATTAAGAGTCTGGAATGGCCCAGCATAATGGTGGGTGCCTATAATCCCAACAGCTTGGGAGGCTGAGGCAGGAGGGATTGCAAGTTCAAAGCCAGCCTCAGCATTTTAGTAAGGCTGTGAGCAACTTAGTGGGACCCTGTCTCAAAAAAAAAAATATATATATATATATATAAAGGACTTGGGATGTGGCTCCACGGTTAAGCACCCCTAGTGTCAATTTCAGATAACAACGAAGTCTGGAGTGAAGAGTCCACTTTAATTACCAGGGGCAGAAGTGTAAAACAGCTACCTTTCTGGATGATTATCCCCATGCACCTGTGATTTTTTTTTTTTTTTTTATGCCTTTGGAGAGGCCACACAGCACAGAACAGAGGGTATGCTTTTTAAGCAGTGGTTCCCAGTCATTAGCATCTGTCAGAATGACCTCAAGGCTCTGCTGGAACACAGCGTGTTGGGCCTGGCTCCATCAGAGTTTCTGACTCAGGAGGACTTTAATGGTTTCTGGGATGTGCTGTTGCTGCTGGTCTAGGGACCACACTTTGAGAATCGGGGCTATAGAGGCAATCTGACTTCACATTTCCATCATTAACTAGTTTTAGAACCTCAGGCAAATGGTACAATTTCTCTGATCTCCAGTTTTCCCATCTGTAAATAGGACAATAATACTTACATCTTGGACTTGTTTTGAAGACTGCTTTAAAAAAAATACATGAAAAGTGAGCTGGAGGAGTGGCTCAGTGGTTACAGCACTTGCCTGGCATGTGTGAGTACGTGGGTTCGAGCCCTAGCACCAAGTATACAATGAAGTGCCCGAGCAACGAAGGCCACGTGAAAACAA
>PVKS010016125.1:0-44539 GCA_004027875.1 Aplodontia rufa
GTGAAATCCTCAGGAAGTTGTTTTTTAAGAATAAAGAAAACCTATATGGAATCTTTCCAGTTTCCTTGTGTCCAAATGAAGAGAAGAGAAGAGAAAACTCCTTAGGAATTAGTGTTTCTTGATATTCCTTTCCAAGTATCTCTTGTTAAAATCTCAGCATGCAGGAAGAGAGTAAACATAGTTCCTTAGGCCTCATAGCTGCTTGTAAAAGATGGCTATCAGGCAGATAACTAGCTGGGGTCTCCTTCCCTTTTACAAGGGAGCTAAGCTGCAAAGTGATAGAATGAGGTTTTTCTTGGGCTTTTCTGGGTTATGCAGGCTGGTGGTGAACCTGGCATAACATGAGAACGAAGCTTCTGCCTGAATTAGTGGACGTCCTTTTTCAGGGGGCTTCCGACAGTCAGCAATCCCCCCGTCTCTCCTTTCCCTAAACCCTGCTGGATTTATTGCTGCCTTACCAGCGAGGATGCGAAGGTCTTTGTTTGCCACATGCCAAAAACCTAGGGAATCCAGACTTAGTGGCATTACTGGTATTCCCTTCGCCATTATAATATTTAATGCCCCACAGTAGAAAAGCAGCCTGGAGTAGCTTGCGTTGAGGCCTTATTTAGCATGGAGGATCTAAGGGAGGATATTTGCCAACTAGTTGTTGTTAGGCCGGCTAGGGACAGGGCTTCAGACAGGCTGCATGGCTGCCATGGCGACAGGCTGGGGGTGTAACTTCAGCTACCTCAACATGGGCTTCAGGCAGGCCACATGGCTGATTATGGCCGATCATGGCTAACCAGTCATGGCAACAGGCTGGGGGTGTGGCTTCAGATACCTGGCGCCGTCATGATGTTGGCTAAAGGCAGGGCAAAGGGCAGATTGCCTGTGAAAATAACAGCCAATCATGACGCTGGCAGACAAGCTCCAATGGATTGATGGACCCACCAGCCAATCTCTGAAAGACCAGCCCCCCCCCCCCCCCCCCCCCCCCCCCCCCCCCCCCCCCCCCCCCCCCCCCGTCATCAGCTCCTCCCATTCAACCAATAAAACTGGCTGAGTGGCGAAGGTCCCACGCCATTTTCCCTTGCCTACCATTTCCTCCTACACGCCACTTCCCTTCCCCTCTCATCATTTCCCCTGCTCGCTATGGCGGCATAGGTGATTTTGGCCCGAGAGTTGCATTTTCCATTAAAGGGTTTTGCTCAGCTGTTCCTAAGTCTGGCTACCTCTTTGAGCACCTGCACCTGGATTTATACTCACAGTTTCTGATTTTACAGTTGTAGTTTTAAAATTTGCCTTACACGATTCTAAACCTGCTTTTACAAAGGACAGAGACCAAACACTTCACCAAATTCTGTCTCCCTAAATTCCTATAATTGTTAATCCTATAAAATATCTGAGCATCCTAATTTATGAGCTAAAACATTAAAGCCTAACCTCTACAGAGACAAAAAAGGGTAAACATGTCTTAATTACTGCTGGGGAATTAAAATTCAACCTTCACTAAGCCAGGAAAGGCAAACATGTCTCTCTGTATATGTTTTACGTATACTATTTCTTTGTTCCTTAGTTCTAATTATTTTGCTTTCTATATCCAATTTTGTTTTAAAGTCAGTATAGCTTCATTTTCTATGATTTCTATGTGTTATAACAAGCATCCTTCCCAACAGTCTGCAACAGTTGTCTAAGCAATAGAATTCTCATAGCAATCAGAGAGTTTCAATGGACATTGCCTCCTCCAGGGACAGACAGAGTAGAAACATTTCAGAAGAGGGAGAGACTGCTCAGCTCATGCTCTGGGGATTAATGGGTCACCTCTTTCTCAAAGACCTTAGATCAGACCAAGACTTCGCCTCAGGATCCGAGATTCATTGAGTGAGGGTGCCCTCCACCATCGGGTCAAGCCAGTCAGAAACAAAGAGAAACAGGTAGTGATCAATGCTGGTACCCCGAGGGCTGTCGGGGCCAGACTCTGGACAAGAGACCTTCTTGCAGCACTGGAGAGTCGCCCCAGTCAGCTGCCTTCAGTTGTCTCAAGCCTTCCTCTGTCTCATGCACCAGCTTTGCTCTGGAGGAATGAGCTTTGGAAGAAGAGTTTGGCTCATACGGAGGTGCATAGTTCTGGGGCGTTCGCTCAGCACCGTCCAATAGACTGGTTACTTGTAGGATACCCTTAAGGGCTGTCGGGAGAGGAGATCCAGGGAGAAGCCTTTGAGACCCACCAGGGAGTGGCCCTGGCCAGAATCTCTCAGTTGCTTCACTCCTTCACTCAACTCCTCGCATCCAAAGTTAACCAGGATCAGAGGGCAACTGTCTACTAACGCCAGACATGCTCCGAGCCCATCCAGAAAGAGGGAAAGATGTAGAGCTGCGCTTGCAGGGAGCTTACATCGGTGATGATCTTGTTCCTGATGGATCCCGGAAGAGCCCCCATCTGATGCCGGTGATGTGGATGTTGGGTTCGTGTCCTCTTGAAGTTGAAGAATGAAACCGAGGGACACCGAGGCAAGTGTAGCAGACAAGTTTTATTATAGAAAGCATAGAAAATAAAGCGTAGGGAAAAGAGCAGACTTCCCCCAGAGTCAGGGAAGGGGACAAAGCCGATGAGGCAGTGAGGTTTGCCCCTTTTATATGACAGCCTCTCCTGGATTAGTCACTGCTTCCCTGCCCCTGTACAGGCGCTGGGAATTCTGGTCCAGTCTCTGATCCATGCATTAGGTTCTTTGATCCATGCCTTAGGCGTGGAGGTCTGCATCTGGGCCTATCTTATCAGGCCCTCATTAGCATTGGGGGATGTCTTTGCCTTCTTGGAAAAAATGATCTCCTTATCAATCCACATTGCTCTGCCTACACTGAACTGCCTAACTTTTTCTGCCTCAGAGGGACAGTGAGAGAGAAAGAAAGAAAGAATTTTTATGTAGTTTTTCATGCAGCTTTCATGCTCTGGAGGCTTCCTTGTGTACGTGGTGCTGGGGTTTGAACTCAAGTACTCACACATGCTGGGCAATCGCCTTAACTGCTGAGCCACTGCTCCAGCCCTGAAATTATGTTTTGGTTTTTTTTTTTTAAAGAAAGAGGGGACAGTGAGAGAGAGAGACAGAGATAATCAATTTTTATTTAATTTTTCACATGGCTTTTGTTGCTCTGAGACTTTGCTGTGTACGTGGTGCTGGGGTTTGAACTCGCGCACTTGCCCATGCCAGGCAAGTGCTGTAATCACTAAGCCACCGCTCCAGCCCCTGAAATTATGTTTTAAAAAATATATATTTTATATGGGGAAGCAGTAGCGCTGATGGCTAACCTAACAAAACTGCAAATGGAATGACTCTCAGAGTAATAGGGGGATGGCTCTCTAGGATACTTGGAGGTGTAGGGAGGGGGACGGGGAGGGGGAGGGTGTATGAAGAACTCATAGGATTCTGGAGATTGGGAAGATGGGGGAACCATCCCAGAAGCCGATGTCATTCCTCCACGAGCTACCCATACAACGCATGAGTTCTTCTGGGGGAAACTGCAACAGGCAAAACCCAAGGTGGTTATCCATGATCTGGCTTTTACCCTCGATAACAAAGTTTATATCCATTGATTGCTAATGCTTTGATAATGTTTCCCCCTCAACTGTATTTCTGTATACTTCTAATAAAAAAAAATATGTATATATTTGTTGGAGTTGGGGATTTAGCTCAGTGGCAGAGCACTTGCCTAGCATGTGCCCCGAGTTCGGTCTTCAGCCCTGGAGGGAAAAAAAAAAAAAAAAAAAATATATATATATATATATATATATATATGTATATATATATTTGTTGGGGCTGGAGTGGTGGCTCTGTAGTTACAGCACTTGCCTGGCATGCGCAAGGACTTGGGTTCAAACTCCAACACCACACACACAACTAAGTGCTGGAGCAATTAAAGCCAGATGAAAAACTAAACAAACGGGGGTGGGGGTGGGGATGAAAAAAAAGAAAAACTAAATCTTTAAGTTGATTTTTTTCTCTCTCTCTTTAAAAAAATATAGATATAGATATAGATGTGTGTGTATATATACACATAAATATATATGTGTATACACACACACACACACACACACACACACACACACATATATATATATATATATACACACACATGCTTATTTGTTGCCAGGTTCCGTGGTGCATGCCAAAACGAAAAAAAGTATATACATAATATATATGTGTGTGTGTGTGTGTGTGCGCGCGCGTGCGTGCACGCGCTCGCGCTGCGCTCATGAGTGTATATATATATATATATGTAGTTTACTTGATCGTTGTCTGTCTTTCCAACAGAATGCAGATTCCCAGAGGAGCAGCAGTGTGCCTGTGTTACCAAAAGCTTGTTCCTGGTCCCCAATACCAGACCGACACTCAGCGGGCTGCATTCCACCATTCTCTGTCCAGAGTTGTCATTCACTTGTTAATTTGGTAGAGTCTTTTCTAAGGTCTTCTAGTGTCCTCCCCCAAATCTGAATTATTCATTCCTGTGGTGGGTGTGTGCCCAAGGACTTCGAGCTCTGCCCAGGGTGGGGAACAGGAAATCCTCTTTCCTCTGAGATTAGGGAGGGGGAGAGATTCATTTTTTTAAAAAAGGCGAGGGGTTGGGGATTTGGCTCAGTGGCAGAGCGCTTGCCTGGCTCGTGCAAGTCCCCAAGTTCCATCCTCAGCCCTGGAAAAAAACAAGTCGAAATGGCGGAGCAGCAAGGGCCACATTCAAAGCACAAAGTGGACCACGGGTACACCTGGACCAATGCCTGACACATAGTGGGTCTCAACAAATATTTGGAGAACCTAACAATGCATCGGCAATCAGCCATGTTCCCAGATAGTCACCCAGATTGGGCTACAGGAGAAGTGGAGATTGAGTCCCTCCCCACCTGGCTCACAGGCAGACAGGTGACAGGGCTCTGTGAACTGCGTGCTCCATTGTCTCCCAGAGTGCCTACCCTGTGCAAGCTTTGGCCATCAGGAGCCGGGCTGGGGGATTCCATTTCTTCCCACCTATGCATTTGCCATGTTGTCTTTTTGCTGCTTGAGACAACTGTGTAGCAGTAATTAGAGGGATAGGAAGCTCTGGAATAGAAGGAGCTTTCTCATCTTGAGCTCCGTGAAGATAGAGAGAAAATGGAAAACCGAGAGGCCGGTAATTCTTCACACTGGTTAGAGGCCCCTTCTGGTCAGGCAGGAATGGTGAAGGATGGGGGAGGGAGACCCACTCAGGTGAAACTAGGAGTTTGAATTACATCCCCTTAACTTTTGGGGTACCTTTTTCTTTTTCGGTACTGAGGATTGAACCCAGGGATGCTTAACAACTGAGCCAGATCCCCAGCTCTTTTTAACTTTTTGTTTTGAGACAGGGTCTTACTAAGTTGCTTAGGGCCTTGGTAAGTTATCGAGGCTGACTTTCCCATCTTCTTGTTTCAGCCTCCAGTGCTGCTGGGATTAAGGTGTGTGTGCCAGCAAGCCTGGCTGGGGTACCATTTATTTAAGAAGACTCTTTCAGGTCTCTCTGGCTTCTGAGATTCCATCCTTGAGTAGTCCTCAACTTCACAGTTTTGAATTGACGAATCACTTAATTCATCTGCCAATGTTTAATTTTTCTAAATAGATCTGTATGTAAACACCATCTATTATCACCAGCATTTCATAAAAGATAGGGCATGTTCATTCCCCCAAATGTGCAGAAGATCATCTCAGAACAAAGGACTCATTCTTCACTCTGGGTCCTCTTCTCAGAGACTCAGTATGCCTGTCACAGCGGGAAGAACTATATATGCGGTTGGTTTCTGCCCTCATGGAGCTTACAGCTGGGGGTGGACACATGTCAATCAAACATCCGCATTAGCTGCCACATTTTTTTCTTTCCCCTAGTTTTGGCTTTTCCTTTATTGATTTGTATATGAGGTGCTAGGGATTAAACCCAGGACCTCATGCTTGCTAGGCAAACACTGTACCACTGAGCCCCAGATGCCACATTGCAAATGTTTCTAGAGGTAGGTATGCTTGGCACAATGATGGGATGTGACCTAATCCCAAAGACTGGGAGCCTGGAAGAGCTGGAGGAGAGAAGAGAGGAGCAGCAAGCACAGAAACAGCAAGTGCCCAGGGCCTGGGGCAAGTCACTGAGGTGACTGCGAGGCAAGGGAGGGAACTCCAGGCCATTCAGGGTTTCGTAGTCCAACGACAGTAACTTGTTTTTGTACCGGGAAGACCAGAAGACCCCTTGGGTGGTAGTGCAAAGAGATCAGCCCTGAGCCCCACCCTCAGCAGAGGGGGACTCCATTCAGGCCAGAGAGGAAGTAAGGAAAGCAATCAGAGCCTGAGAAGTGAGGGTCAGTTCCCCAAGGGATGCTGGAGGCTGCTGGTGGGCCCGGGACAAAGCACAAGGCTTAGAGGCACTTTGACAGCTCTGGGGACTGCTTAGATGAGGGTTGAGAGAGAGGTTGCTGTCCTTGGTTGCTGGCTCTGACATCTGGAGAAGCAGGTTTTGGGAGGAGGACAGACTGTTTGGGACATAAGAGCTTAGGGTGTCAAGTGTGTCAAATAGGCAGGTGGATATGCGGGACTGTAGTTCAAAGGTCAACTTTTTATCTTGACTCACTTTCTGGGTCTTTGGCTCTAATGGTGGCTGCCTCTGAGAGAGAAGTGAATACCTGGGGCCCAGTAGCAGGAAGCCTTACCTTTCTCTCCATAGCCTTTGACTTGTGAACCACCACGCATGCATCACTTACTCAAAAGTCAAAATGTAAAATGCAAAATAATCATGCCAAATAACATGGGTTTTGGAAAAACACCCAAGACTGTGTAAACTTGACCATGGTTGATGGATCTGGTGTTTAGATTGGAGATGGGAAATCTCAGGCTAGCTATGTCACCTTTATAATCTCTTCCACCTGGAATCTCATTTTGCTGCAAGTCTCCTGACCTTTCTCTGAGTGCTGAATAACATCAGATCCTCCCAACCAGGCAAGTTCAGAATACATGTTCATGGGGTGGAAGAGATCAGAATTTAGCTGGGCAGTGCAGAATTCCAGGGTCTCCTCTGTTATGGGGAGCCCCTCCCATCTTCCTTACTGCTTGTCATTACTGGAGGCATTATTTAGAGGACACAGGAAAATATTTAAGACTCATTGTAGCTGCTTTTATTGTTTTCTCACTCATCCCTCTCTCATTCTGACAGCAAAAGAGATTTCCCAGGCAGATTTGTGTTTTAAACTCAAATGCAGGCCTTAACAGTTTAACAGAATTCCGAGTGATCCTGGTAAAATCTACACAAACAAAATCCCAATCACCAGAAAAAGCTGCTTCCTTCTTCATTATCCTACCACTTGGACAATTATCTTCTCTCAAAATTCATTTCCTAAGTACCCAAGGTTGGGCACTGGGCAGCTGGGGCCTCAGAATCCATGATAATAATGGTAATTAGCATCTGTATGCCACTTGGTTTACATAGCACTTGGGTTCACCTGGTGTCTGGCCTCCTCAGGGCTGCTCGGTGGGGAGGACTTTGTTCTCTGAGCAGCACACCCAGTCTGGCACACAGAAGTCGCTGTTGATTCGCTTTTGTAAGAGGAAGGCAGACAGACTGCGATGGACGGAAACAGAATTTCCTAAGGCCTCCGGTAGTTAGCAATGGCAGAAGAGCCTATTTCGTGCCAGAACTGGGCTGGGATCCTTCCTGCTCCCCTGGCTCCTCTGGGAGAAATGCATTGTCCACACTCCCAGGGCTGGGCTCCTGTGATAGGTCCTTCCTCGTGCCAGGGAGTGGTCACCTGTGGCCCCTTTGCTCTAGTAAAAACTCCCTGTGCAAGAGGGAAACATCCCGAAGGATGTGGGTTCTGAGTGTCCATTGCTGGGAGGTCTCCCTTCTCAGACCCCAACGGGCACTGAGTAGGCAGAATTCTGCACCAAAATCCCCCCCCCTTTTTTTTTAAAGAAAGAGGGGACAGTGAGAGAGAGAAAGAGAGAAGCAATCTTTACTTAGTTTTTCATGTGACTTTCGTCCCTCTGACACTTCGTTGTGTACGTGGTGCTGGGATTCAAACTCACATACGCGCACATGCCAGGGAAGTGCCGTAACTGCCAAGTCACCATCCACTGACCTTTGCAGGGCAATGGGAAAGATAAAAATGGGAAATAAATCAGAAAACAGCCAGAGTTAATTTGGTAGCCCCATATGATCAGAACTTTTAGTTCATTTGCATGCAGTTTGAGGTTCCGGTGAGGAAACTAATTGCAGCATGGACTGTGAGATCCATGCTGATCAGGGTACCCTTGCTGCTCCCAGAGCAGAGAGCAAATTTTAGGAGCATTGGAAGGTTTCCTATGCCTACCCTGAGGCTCAACTGTACACATCTTGAGGGCAGAGCTGTTCCATGCCAGTCTTTGTCTCCTGATCAGAATCTCATTTCTTAGACTGAGCAGGCTCCTTCCCGTGCCTCTGTTGCCACGACACCAGTATTTACTAGGCCATGGGTCCCCGGTTAGGACCTGCACCTGACTGGTATCTGTGATGACTTTTGATTAGGGCTGGTGTGTTTCCTCTCTAACTCTTGCCAGGGTCATGAGGAGGCAGCCTCCACCCTCGCTGTCTGGGATGAGACATTGGTCTCTGTTCGTCATAGGCCTTCCTGTAGTAAGAGATCCACAGAAAGAGACACACTGTCTACAGCATCACTTCCACGAGGGAACTCGCCAACTTGTCCTTCTCTGTAAGGACCTCAGAAGAGCAAATTTCAGGAAGCAAGGAAAGCAGGCAGGGATTTTGAAATTTTAAAACTCTGTACATTTTTATTTTCTTGGTACCAGGGATTGAAACTAGGATACTTACCCATTGAGCCACATTCTTAGCCCTCGTAAATTGCTGACGTTAGCCTTGAACTTGCCCTAGGTTTTTGTTTTGGTGGTACTGGGGATTGAACTCAGGGTCTCTTTGCATACTAGGCAAGCAAACACTCTACCACAGAGCTACCTTCCCCAGCCCTGACCTTGAACTTCCAATCCTCTTGCCTCAGGCTTGGGAGTCACTGGGACAGGCAAGTGCCACCACGTCCTGCTAAACCCCTGTATATATATATATATATATATATATATATATATATATATATATATATTTTTTTTTTTTTTAAGAGAGAGGGACTGTGAGAGAGACAGAGAAGGAGAGAAACAACTTTATTTAGTTTTTCACATGCTTTAGTTGCTCTAACACTTAGTTGTGTACGTGGTGCTGGGGTTTGAACCCAGGTCCTCATGCTTGCCAGGCAAGCTCCGAAACCACTGAGCCACTGCTCCAGCCCCGCCCCTGTATATTTTTGAATGAGTACACCCTGCACATGTTTTAGAATTCAGAAGGTTCAAAAACTTCTGTACTGTTAATTCACCTCCCAACTTTGCTCATTAGCTTTTTTCTTTGGAGGAAACTGTAGGTATTTATGAGTGTATATTTGAAAGTCTCTGTTATTCTCACTCTGCTTTTTCTGAATGTTTCTCTTGTCTTCCCCATGATGACATTCCTATCACCTCGCTTCCGTCTTGTAACCCAGTACCTGGCTGAGTGCTTTGGACAGGCACCTGGCAAATGTGCAGGTCGGCTGACAGCCTGTCTGTAGTAGGAGAATATTTGATGAGTCAGGGCTTATAGCATCTTCACTTGATTGTGAATTAGAGGCCTTTTCATTCACTTATGTTCTTTTTCTTCCAAGATAAGCCAAGAAGTGCTGATCGTCACTTTGGCCTCACTCCTGCTTCTTCCTTTCATAACCATTGCTTCTTTTTGTATTGTCGCCAGTTAAGGATGGTTTAGGGCTCACTCACACATTTTTCAGGGGATGATTGAGCAAGAAATGTTGATATTTTCCAATGCTGTTTTGGCTTCTTCAATTGTTTCTTCTTTTGGTTTTTGCAAGAAAAAACTTCATCTCTGCCTCACTCCTTCCCCCACCCCCATCGACACACACCCTTTGGGCGCTTTGGGGCCTTTCTCTGTCCTTCCCTTCCCTTTGGTAAAACACTGAAAATGAGGAACAAACTAAAAGAAAGAATCCTGTCTCTCCTGGACAGCGTTTCAGCTTTTGCTGCTGGTTATTTGGAGGAGTTGAGTTTTGGAGCCTTCTTGGCTTTGTTCTTGCTCAGCTCAGGCCCACCTGATAGCCTGCCTCTCCTCTCCGCAGGTGTAAGGAGTCACCTACTTCTGGTCACTTCCTGTGCAGTCTACAGTCTCCCTCTGGGGTCCCTGGCTGCTCAGAGACCTTGGACCTTTGGTAATTTCCCTGGGCTTCCGCTCTCCTCCAGATGCCTAGGCCTAGCCAGCGGGCCTCAGGGGGCAGCCCCACAGTCCTGCGGGTGGACACAGGGGCCAGTGATTAAGTAGCCAGGTCTTTAGCAGCCTGCATCCTTGTTTGTCATAACTCTGCTATTTTGGTCTGTGTGACTTGTGGCTGCACCATGATTAGGGTTTGATTACTATCACCAAAGCGACTAAAAGATGGAAATAGAAGCCACAACAGGAAATAAACAACTGCAAATGAGGTATTTTATTCCATTATTCCCTGCCAGCACACGATTAAAATCAAACTCATTCACATTAGTTTGGTGAACTCCTAAACTCTTTTTAAAGGGTGGAATCATCTGAAGCTGTGTGCTTGTGGGGTTCATTCATGCCTGTGTAGGGGAGAAGGGACCTCCCTTTCTAGGCACACCAGCCAGGCCCAGCCCTTCTACCTCCCTGCTTCTGGCTTCTTTCTTGGAAAGGAAAGGAGTAAGAATGTGATGGGGTGGGGCTGTCAGGAAGGTTGGGATGTTAACTGATTCAGGGGATGCCAGGCAGCCATAAAGCAGCACCAAACATTGTAGCTACTTGCCCAGCATCCCACCCACTTCTACCCAGGGTAGTAAAATGGAGGAGGAAAGCCATGTAGAGAGGGCAAAATAGGGGTGACGCCTGAATTAAAACACCCACAATTACACTACATGGGAACACGGCTCTGCAAGTATATGCATGTTCTACCCAGACAAGCTGTGACGTCAGAGTCAGATTCAACTCCTGAAACACTCACCAAACCTACCTGGCCTCTCATCACAGAGGGTGTTAGCACCACTGGCCAGATTTCCAGAAGATTCTTCAGATTCTCCACGTAGCCAAGAAGCTTACTTTGAATGATGATAACATTTGGTATCTCTATTTATTTAATCCTTCCTGTCACTTTGTAGTCTGGCCTGGCCTGGCCTCACTTCTAGGGATACTCAGAACAGGGAGAGGTAAGGGGACTCAGAGAAGGCAAGACTTGCACAGAAAGCCTTGGAAAGCCTGCCAAGGGTTCACCTAACCTGAGGCTCACTCTTGGCACAAGTTGTTTAACTGGTGAATGGCAGAGCCCAACCTAAAATCAGATTTTCTGACTTCTAGTTTGCTCTTCCCAAGTCTTTTTAAGGTCAGTGTATTATACTTTCTGATACCCCACAAAGCCCCATTTGTCTCTTTTTGCCTTTCTCTGCCTATGGTGATGGGATCACCCCTTCTGCATTCTTTCTGGGTCTTCCTTGGCTGCTGACTTCCCGTAAATACACAAAGACACACACACACACACACACACACACACACACACACACACACCGTTTCAATGTCCTTTTCAACAGGTAACATTTTAATTTAGAAACCAAATTATGTTACATAATTGCATGCCTCTACTGATCTACACCCCCAGGCCTCTAAATATTTATTTTTTTAAAGAGAAAGAGATGGGAGGGGGATCAATTTTTTTTAGTTTTTCATGTGGCTTTTCTTGCTCTGACATTTAGTTGTGTACATGGTGCTGAGGTTTGAAACCGGGTCCGTACCCATGGCAAGCAAGTACCCCAAGCATCTAACTGCTGAGCCACAGCTCCAGCCCCTCTCTAAGTATTTATTAAGCCGCTATTGCATGTAAATCTTTCAGATTGCTGCAGAGGAGAGTGCTTGAACTATTTAGTGTTTAAGATTCACCCTCCCTTTTCCTGTTAAGAACATACAATTTGGTTGGGGACATGCAAACAATACATGACATTTTCTGAGGATTCTTTAAAATCCCCAAAAAGTTTCCCTGTGGTCTTGACCTCCCAATTCTAAATGACTTTAAAAAACACGTATTTCAGTGAATACGATGTGATGTTAGATCACCATGCCAACTAGTGGCCTCTTCAACACTGTCGCTAATGAAATCTTTAAATACTGTAGTACTGCACCAACAGCTTTCACCACGTAAACGCGCTCAGGTCCTGGGCCCGACCAATGTCTTTCCCATTTTCATGCAGAAAACTCCAGCTGGGAATATGTGTCTCTGGAACCTGGGGTCAGGGGACAAACTGACCATAAGCACCTAGAAAGCTCTGAGGCCAAGGAAGGCGCAGAAACAGGCCCTGCATGCAAAAGAATGCCCTGGGCAGTTCTGCTCGCTGGGTAACCTTCCCGCGCCCGTAGCGGAGTGGCGGGTGGTGGAGGTCTTCCCGGCCCTGGAGGAAACCTGCCGGCGGCGCACAGGCGAGTCTCCTCCCGCTCCCACTTCTCCCTCCAGGATGCTACCCCTCGCAGCTCGTCAGCCGGCCAAATGCATTCCAGAGCTGTGCACAAGACACACTTCACCAGGCAGTCCTAGAAACCGGAGCCCGGAGCGGGAGAGGGCGGGAGGGAGCGCGCGGCCGCCGCTGAGGTCACATTCGCGCCGCCTCCCCGCCCTCGGCGGCCCGGCTGTTCCCTCCAGCGCACACTTCCCAGGGCCTCGGTCCAGTCCGGTGTAAATGTCTTTTAAACAGAGGGAGCGCTCTCCTCCCCTTTCCCTCCAGAGCAGCCAAGGATCCGCCGCCAGGGCCTTTAAAACAAAACGAATGAATGGAGCTCGAGGGCAAGCGAGCGCGGGACAGCCGCGGCTAAGCTCGGCCGGGTCTAAATCCGGCCACCGACCGGCTAGTTCCGCTCCTAAACTCGCCGGCGAAGCCCGCTCGGTGCTCCCGGCTCTGCCAATTTCTCCTCTGCTCCTGCAGGGTCCCAGTCGATTCTGGGAGGTTCTCTGCCCCCAACCTTTCTCACCCTCCCCCACTGGTCCCCCCTCTGCAGACCCGGGAGGGGATGGTGGTGGCGGGGGTGTGGGGGGGAGAAATAGCTTTTAGAAACCCGATCTGTTGTTTGCGAAACACAATCGCTTTTTTTTTTTTTAAAGCGACAGGGTGTCTAGACGGCCACGTGACGAGGCCGGAGCCGGGCGCGCCACTGCGCAGTGGAACCAGCCGAGCAGAGGGCCTGGTGGGGGGGGGCGGGGAGGAGGAGGCGGCGGCGGCGGCGGCGGCGGCTGGGGGCGGGGGAGGGAAGGGGGAGGGAAGGGGGCGGAGGCGGGAGGCCTTGCGGGAGGTGGCGAGCCCCGGGCACACTCGTTTGCTGCTCGGCGCACGGAGGATCTAGTCCCCAAGCCGCACCAGCCGAGCCAGCCGGGCGCCGTGCTCGGTCTGCTCTGCCGCGCCGGAGAGAGCTGCCCGAGACGGAGCCAGCCCGCCGGCGCCGAGCCGCAGAGCGCCCGGCCCCGGAGCCTCTGAGTGCGGCGCGGCGAGCCCCAGGCGGCGGTAGAAGAACCCGAGCGCCAGGAGAGGGCGGACGGGGGACAAGGAGGCTCCCGGGCGCGACAAGAAGAGTCTCGGAGGAGACGGCGAGAGGACACCCGGGCCTCCTGCCGCCGCAGCCGGGTCGGACCAAGCAGCTTATGCGGGGACCTCCGGCGACTAGCTGAGGCCAGGGAAGGGGGAACCCGCGGTCCCTGCACTAGCAAGCAGCTTGTGCCCAGGGAGGCCAGAGCGCGCGACCCGCCAGCGGCCCGCCGCTGCGCCACCCTCCCCCGCGCTGTCAGCCCAGCCGGGGCCAAGCCGCCGCAGCAGCATCTTCTGCCCCAGCGCCCCTGCCAGAGCCGAGGAAGTCCCCACCGAGGACCTGGGCCCGGGAGCGCAGGAGGAAAGACCAGAGAGTGTAAGGAAAGACCAGGAGTGTAGCCAAAGCTTTCTGTGGATTAAAAAAATACATGATTATTTTTTTGGCAGAAGAAAAGAAGAGGAAGACCAGCAGGGCTCTGCAAGGAGAAAAGGGGTGTGTGTAACTAATGGATGCGTTTTTCCACCCCTCAAACATCTTGTTCTACTTTGTAAACATTTTCTTTTTTTAAACCCCGGCTCCAGCGGGACGCCCCCAGGCCTCCGAGGGACGAGGAGGTGGTGGCTTTCATTTGGGGCTTTGCATATTTGGCTTTTAGGTTTTAAGAGAGCCTCCTCTTTTCGCCAGACGTCTCATGCGGGGTGAAGTCCACTCGGCCCCCTCCCCTGAGTCTTCGTGTGCACGGAATTCGAGGAGATCCGGTTACTAAGGATATAGAGGGGAAAAAAATAAATCGCGTGCCTGCTTTTTTTTTTAATTGCCTGCTTCTCCCCACCCCCAAATTAAGTTGCTTAGCGAGAGGAAAAGAGGCTTTTTCTTCCCTTCTGCAGTCTAGCTGAACGCCTTTGGGTTTTTTTTTTTTTTTTTGCCCCGGAGGATCTTAAATGTAGGAAGCCGAGGCTGGCGAGCCCGACCCTCGGGAGCCACTACAGGGGGGCCTCTTTTTCGGGAGGCGCCGGCAGGGTCAGGCTCGGTCGCCCCCAGGGAAGCGGCGGCCGCGTTCCTCCGGGGCGCGCCGGGGCCCGAGAGCCGGGCAGGGCGCCGGCCGTGCGGGGTGGGGCAGCCGGAGCGCAGGCCCCCGAGCCCCGGCGGGCGCCCCCGGGCCCCCGCGCGCGCCCCGGCCTCCGGGATACTGGCGCATGCCACGGAGCGCCCCTCGGGCCGCCGCCGCTCCTGCCCGGGCCCCTGCTGTTGCTGCTGTCGCCTGCGCCTGCTGCCCCAACTCGGCGCCCGACTTCTTCATGGTGTGCGGAGGTCATGTTCGCTCCTTAGCCGGCAAACGACTTTTCTCCTCGCCTCCTCGCCCCGCATGTTCAGGACCAAACGATCTGCGCTCGTCCGGCGTCTCTGGAGGAGCCGTGCGCCCGGCGGCGAGGACGAGGAGGAGGGCGTTGGGGGAGGCGGAGGAGGAGGCGAGCTGCGGGGAGACGCGGCGACGGACGGCCGGGCGCATGGGGCCGGTAGCGGCGGCGTGGGCAGGGCTGGCTGCTGCCTGGGCAAGCCAGTCCGAGGTGCCAAAGGTCATCATCCCCACCCCCCAGGCGCGGGCGCCGGTGCGGCCGGGGGCGCCGAGGCGGATCTGAAGGCGCTCACGCACTCGGTGCTCAAGAAACTGAAGGAGCGGCAGCTGGAGCTGCTGCTCCAGGCCGTGGAGTCCCGCGGCGGTACGCGCACCGCGTGCCTCCTGCTGCCTGGCCGCCTGGACTGCAGGCTGGGCCCGGGGGCTCCCGCCAGCGCGCAGCCCGCTCAACCGCCCTTGTCCTACTCGCTCCCCCTCCTGCTGTGCAAAGTGTTCAGGTGGCCGGATCTCAGGCATTCCTCGGAAGTCAAGAGGCTGTGTTGCTGTGAATCTTACGGGAAGATCAACCCCGAGCTGGTGTGCTGCAACCCCCATCACCTTAGCCGACTCTGCGAACTAGGTAAGAAGTTGTTCTTTGCCCACCCTTTGCTCTCCCTGGTGCTCGAGTGCTGGAAGAAAAGCCCTGATGGGGTGT
This sequence comes from Aplodontia rufa, assembly GCA_004027875.1. Lineage (NCBI taxonomy): Eukaryota > Metazoa > Chordata > Mammalia > Rodentia > Aplodontiidae > Aplodontia > Aplodontia rufa. The sequence continues at coordinate 15,660 of PVKS010016125.1, forward strand.
GTGTGTGTGTGTGCGTAACCACCTTTCCGAGGGGACAGTGATCCCCTCCTGAAGCAGACATGGGGGACTAAAGTAGAGAAGGGACAAGGGGAAATTCAGAGGGCATTCCATGGGGGTTCCCTTCCAGGTTTTTTCTCCTGTGTCGCCCCAAGAGTGTCTATGAGCACTGCTTATGCACACACCGTACTGACACACCGCTAAAAATTAGACGCTGTTATTTCCGGATCAGCAAGGGGGTGCAAACAGAAGTGGGGGGGGTCACGCCTCCCCCTCACCCGGAAAGGCGTTGAGGTGTGTGGCCGAGTTGGATTCGGTCCAGGCCCGCCAAGGAAGGCTGGGAAAAGCGGGCTATAAAAGCTGGAAAGTCTCCGCTGCTTTAGTAAATAAGGAAAATAACGTCGGGCACAAGTGGCCCAGATACTGCCCTGGCCTCGCAACTTCCGAGTTTTGGGACAGAGGATTAGTATGGAAGGCCGAATTGGGTGTCTCCTCTCCCTCAGTTCTGCCAAGGTCTGGGTGGAAAGGACCCAGCAGGCAGGAGAAGTTGGCTGCTCCCTACTTCTTTCTTTCTTAAGCACAGAAAAGTATACAATTAATGGTCGTTAGAATGGCGGTTCCGCAGCGTCTCGGTGACGCTGCTGCCTCTAGACTGCGCTGGGGTCTGGGCTTCAGACTGAGACCCGGGACACCTACCCTTACCTACCCTTCTGTCCTACCAGTTCCTTCTTTCCTTGCCAGTTCTCGGCGTCTTTGTGCAGGGGTTGAGGGGCGCACCTGGTGCTCGCAGGTACCCCAAATTCACCAGCACACTTGGGGCGCATCTGCCTGGTGGGCTGGAAAGGGGAGCCAGCTGGGTGTACCTTCGCGGGTGCCCGGCGGAGCCGCGGGGGCGGAGGCGAACTGCACTCCTGGGGGCGGGGCGGCGGCGGGGGAGGGGGAGCGGGGTCCGGAGTTCGGGCTTCCGAGCGGGTCTGCTCGCCCCCCGCCCTGTGAACTGTGAAGTGCGCGGCCCCAGCCTCTCCGCCGAGCCGGTGGTTTCCAGCCGGGCCCGCCGCGCGCGGCGGCGGCGGCCGCAGACGGAGAGAAGCGGAGCGCCGAGGCTGGCGCCAGGCGGCCTCTTTTGTTTATCTGACAGCTAAATATCAAGGCAATCACCGCCTCGCGGCCCGGCCTCCAACCCCCACAGCTAAGACAAACAGTTGGGCTGAAAGAATGCCTCTGTTATCATAAGTTTCTATCTCTCTTTCTCATGGCTCGGCCTTTATATTCTCTTTACTTTTTTAATTCCAGAGTCTCCCCCCCCTCCCTACTCCAGATACCCGATGGATTTTCTGAAACCAACTGGTGAGTAGATGATTTTCAAAATAGTCTATCTTAAGTTAGAACCGGAACCTTCAGAACCTGGGTGTGTTTGTCTAGGCTGCGGTCTGGGAGGTGCGAGGCTTGCTCCAGTAGGTTATAGATCTTCCTCTGCTGTAAGTTTGAATTTTGCAGTTGTGCTTGTATTATTATTATTGTTGTTGTTATTATTATTATTATTATTAGTTTGTGAAGATGTTTCCTCGCTTTCCTTTACATTTCCTTTCTCTTTACGTGTTCGCACTCTGTGACCAAAGTTAGCTCGGCTTTAATACATGGGGGCTTTAATCCATGGAGTGGCTTGGAAGCCAAATAGGACAGGTTGATGGGAACATTCAGAGACTTGTAAGTGCCAGGAGAATCAGTGGGAAGATGGAAGGGATGATGAGATGGAAGGGAAGGCAGTTTCAGAAGTTGTGAGGGGACTTCCTTTTGGGGCAAGACATTAGAACACTTAAGAAGCATGGGCAAAAAAGAGAGGGGGAGTAGGTTCTCCCCTGCCTCAGTCACCTACAGAGCCAGCCCTTTCCTGGGGTTTTCTCAGAATTCTTGGTAAGGGCCATAAAAGTTTTTAGCATAACTCTGCCTGCCTGTTGCTTTGTCACCGGATGGCATGGGGCCAGGGCAGAAGCCCATTTGAGACTGGCACCAGCCCCATTGCGGTTGTCTACATTCAACTTCTGGCTGGCAACACAAGGGCCCATCCTTTGGAGCTGTCAGTGCCAGGGGACAGGGTCAGCAAAATGGGTTGGGGATGACAGCAGGAACAAGCTCTGTTTCCTGCAGCTCCTTCTTACAGAGAGAGATTCATTGGCTAAAAGTACAGATTGTAGCTTTGTTTTTTATGTCTGAATGCCCAGTGCCTGAAAAAAATGTAACACTTGTGACAGGTTTTTATTTTGCCAAGGTTCTGGGAGAAGGAAAAGTGAAGGGCTGGGCACCATTTAGCTCCTGGAATTCTATAAGTCCTTCCGCCTCCTGAGTCTTGGCTCTTGGGCCTTTCCCCCCACTAATTAAGAGTTTTGCTGGGGCGTTGTCATAAATTAAATACTTTAATGAACGTGTAACTGAAGCCCATGCTCCGCAGCCAGCCCTCCCGGGACTCCACCAGCTCTCTCAAGTTGGGAAGGCGTTCCTGCTTGCCTGGTGCCTGTCTAATAAGTGACCTGTAAGGCACGTGATATTTTGCTTTCGATTTACAAAACACTAGATAAATGGCCCTTAATGAAGAGATAGCCAGCACTGTGTATTTGTAACAAATGTTAACTAAAATTACCAAGCTGTTTTCCCAAAGAATCAAGAATTGTTTTATGAAGTTAGTTGTCCAAGGAGCATCACTGTCCTGTTTGCTTTTTTTCTCTCTGTGTTCTTCAAATTTGGAGGTTTTCCTTAGGAGAGAGAAGCCTTCGTGGCCCCGGGGGCAGGGACTGCTGGGGTAGGTGTTCCCCAAACCTCCAAAACACTGTAGAAAAAGAAGGATCTCATTTTTCTTTGGTTTGCTGCAAAGACCCTGGGATAATCTGTTCTCAAGATTTAAGCAGTCATTCTTTCAGGTTGGGGGTGAGTAGAGTGATATATTTATTCATTAGCAAGTGTTGACATTAGGTAGCAAAATGTGTGTAAACAGAGAAGCCACAAAGACAGGAATGTGCCATTTCCAAAAGGGGGGAGACTATTCTCCAGAGCAGCCAATTGGAAGTGATTAACCTGCCAATCGGAAACCCAAACAACTGGTTACTCACCCAAAACATTTTGTTTAAAACAAAACAAAAGAGCAAAAGGAAACAACAATAAAAAGGCACTGTTGGGTATGAACCTAGAGGCATTAATAGATGAAGCCCCCAGGAGAGGAATGGTTTGGAGCTGGAGGGGCACAGGACAAGTCTGGGAATGGTTTTGCTGGCTTTGGTGGCCAGGGGTGTTGCGATTAGACACACAGATGGGAAGGTGTTGCCCTAGCTGCTTGCTTACCCCCCCCCAATTGGCTGTTACATTCTTAAGTTGCTTGCTTTCTTCTTTCTTTTTAATTAAAGAGAGAAGGACAGTGAGAGAGAGACAGAATCAATTTTTATTGAGTTTTTTCACATGGCTTTCGTTGCTCTGACACTAGTTGCGTACGTGGGTGCTGGGGTTTGAACCCATGTACTTGTGCATGCCTTGCCACTGCTCCAGCCCCACATTCTTAAGTTTCTAAGCCTAGGTTGAATTTTTGGTCTTGGGTTACTTACTGGATGAACAGGTATAAGGCTTTATAGTGTCAACTGTTTAAAGTCTTGACCAGTTGCACTATTAAGGGAATTCATTCTTTGAAGTCTCCAGCTTGGGAAGAAGCTATGGGAAGGGGGCTGGGATAGGAACCCCTGAGTTGCAGGAGTTTTGGAGATGCTGGAGGGCTTAAACTGGGAGCTCCATTTATGATGGTTTAAGTCCTCCTGCTGTAGCTTTGGGAGGGCAGGACTTTGAACAGCTGGCACTGTGTAGTCCCACCCCAGCAGTCACCTTTCAGACATGTCTGAACCTCAGGGTAAAGTGGTTGTGACTTATGGCTCTTGGAAGTTAGGAAAGCTCCCCATTCCACAAGGACTAAGAATTTGCTGTTTGCTGCTAGATTTCAGTTTATGGAGTGGGAAGTCTGGGATGATCACTGTGGGTTCTGCTTCCTGGGTGCTTGGTATCTGCTGTCCGAAAGGTTTAAAGAACCTAGGTGGCTACCCCATTGGTAGGTCCACCCTCCAAACCCTAGTAGAAAGCTTGGCATCTTGACCTGAGATCAGGTCCTGCCTTTGCCTTTTAACTTAGGTTCCAAGGTCTCTTAACTTTTCCAGGTTCCATTTTAAATCCACGTGACGAAAGAGCTTGATCAGATGATTCATTCATTCGTTGATGGCTCCATTCATTCTGCAGGTGGAATGATGTGCCTTCCTAAAAATTAGAACAATGCAGTACAGTATCGTTGGGTAACTAGGGTTTCTTTGAGGTCTGAACCACCTGGGGGAGAGCTGTGGTGGACTGGTAGTGGTGGTGGCAGTGGCTGTGGCTGGCTCTCTGACCCCAGTAGTACTTAGGAAGCCCAGAGCTGAGTTGGTAAGATTTGGGTGGAATCCCCTCAACAGTTCATTCCGTGGTTGCTTACCAGGTTTGGGTTTTCAGACTGTTGGAACAGCCTTCAGCAGGAAGCTCTGGGAGAAGGGGTGAGTCTTTTTCACCCCGAGTCCAGCACTTACTGGGTGCTTGCTAATAATTAGTGGTGGATGGAACCAGGGACGGCCTAGTGCTGCTGACTGCCAGCCTGGGTTTGGGGAGCAGGAGACACAGGCAGATGGCGAGACCTTGACTTTGGAGATCTACCTTTGTGGAGCTTGTTTCCGGGTGAGGGATGAAAGTCTGGCCCTCTTGATCTTTACAAGCTAGGCAGTAGCTTGAAGCCAGTCTGGATGCTGAAGACTGGTTCAGCCTGGCCACCTCCAGGAAAGAGGATTGCTGAGGCTCAGTGGCCTTCCTAGGGAGAGAGAGCCATCTCGCAGGAGCCAGACTCTTTGGAATAGCCCAGCTTACTGGGTGGCCCCTTGAGGTAGTCAATGACACCTCAGTTTACCTGGGTGCATGTGGAACAGGTATGTTTTGCTACTTCACAGGGCTAGTAGGGAGGCCTAATTAATGTTTGTAAATCCCTCCTGAGATCAAAGGCACTGCAGAAGGGCAGAGCACCATTTCATAAAAACTGCTTGTGGTTGCCAGCTTTGGGAGCTGGCTTACCTTTGATGTGAGACAGGCTGACACCCTGACTGTGGTCTGGCTCTGCCCGGAGAGGCCAGGCTTTTCCTTTGAAACACACCTTGCCCCTGGCATTCAGCCAGCCTGAGCTGGGGGGAGTGGCTGTGGATAAATCATGTTTAATGTGGGGGTGTCTTCCTTTGGGGGGTGGGTGGAGGAAGGGAGATGAAGTCTATCTAGAAAATGGTGAAGGCCGTCAGAGCAGCTTAGAAGTCCGGTGCATACGCTGTTTAACAAGCAGCTCCATTCCTTGCCTCCCTCTATTGTTTTCCATTTGATTAAGTGTATCCTGTAAAGCTGTACATTTCTGTTAGGAGTTATACCAAACCCTGATGAAATGAGATTACAGTCTTTCTTCTGCCTCCCCAGCCGCCCTCCTCTACCTGCCCCTGCTCTTGCCCCTCCCCATTTACAAGGTTTTTTGTTTGTTTGTTTGTTTTTAGTGGTGTTAGGGATCATCAAACCCAGGGCAGGTAGCGAAACCCAGGAAAGTTCTTGAAAAGTTATTCTTCCAGTCTGGGAGAGAATGTCAGAGAATGTGGAATAGGGAAGGCTCTGGAATTAGAGAATCTAGCATGTATGGAGGACCAACAGAATCCCGTGGATGCCTGAGAGTTCTGTAGGCTGGACTTGGCCACCTACCCTGTTTTTGTCAGGCAGTTGGAGGACGCTGCTCTACCACCCAAGGGTTCCAATGGGCTGCTTGCCTTTGGCCTGTTATTTGGTTTGGCTTCCTTTTTGCCAGTGTTAAGGGGCTCCACTTGGAAGCTGGTAATTCACACCCCAGGGATTGGGGTGGCCTGCGGTGGGAGGACTGGAGTGCCCACAACCAACTTGGTGCTTTAGCTGAGGAGCTGGGAAGCGCCATTCTTGAGGCAGGCTTTGTACATAGACTTCAGGAGGGTTGGCAGTAGTGCGTGAGAGACTCATAGGGTCTTGGGTATTTGTGTTTCATGGACTAATTAGTTGTGGTTCATGGGCATTATTTTTTGTTGAAATTGCTTGGAGGGCGGTTGTAGAGTCTATTTCTCAACTGGAGTTGTCATTATCCTCATTAACATTGAGGTCACTGTGCTGAGCACCTGAGGGTGACAGTGAAGTCCAGTTAGGACGCACAGAATCTGAAGGTGAAAAAGGATTAGTAAAGGTATCAGAAAGGAAACTGAGTGCCAGCAAGATTTTGTAGGAACTGAGATCAAGCAGCATTGTGGACTGGGGTTGCCCGGGAAGGTTTCCAGAAATGGGGGAGGCTTGGACAAGTTTGGAAGCAGCTTGGGCTGACAAGGTGGTGCTTCCACAGGTGTATGCGAGAGTAAAATTCAGGGAATCTACTTGAAATGTGTATGCTTTACTGTACTTAAGTTAGACTTCCATTAAGAAAAAGAGTTAAGCACTCGAGAACTAGGAAATCTGTCTTTTAAAAGACCAGGGCGAGACCCTGGCCAATGGATATGACAGAGGGACACCTCCCCCAGGTGAGGAGGCTTTTGCCCTTGATGAGGGAGGACCTACCAACCAGAGTTGAGAAAGTACAACCAAGCCTCCTTTGACCTTGGGAACTGCCAGGTCTGCTCAGTGGGGGACTTGAAACTCGGGAGAAATTCCAGCTAGTCTGTGATCCAGCCTGACTTGACTAATGATTAACTGGCTGCCTGGAGCCCAGACGGTGACAGGGTGCTGTGGTCTGTCTCAGGATGGGCAGTGAAGCCGAGCAGACCATTAATAATCAGCATTGAGGCTGGGAATCAGCCTTTTGGAATGCATGGCCCCTCTTTCATGCTGTTTAGAATGTGCCTAAAGGTGAGTCTTGGTGTATTTATTTATTTCTCTCCCTTTTTCAATCCACAGCAGACTGTCCAGATGCTGTGCCTTCCTCCGCTGAAACAGGGGGAACGAATTATCTGGCCCCTGGGGGGCTTTCAGGTAAGATGCTTTCTTGTTTTCCCAGGTTTCTAGAAATTGCTGGAGGAAGGAATGGGGGTGGCCTTCTGTTACCCCAGCTGGTCTGGAATTCATTTATGTGCCTTAAACTGAATGCATCCAGGGTGACTCTGGTGCTCTTCCTTGTCATCCTATAGTCCTTTATGTGTCAGAGCACTGGCCAGTTGCATGGATAGGGAAACTGGAGCTGGCCGCGGGCTAGTTTTGCGATGTTTTGCGGTTATTTTAAGCATCTCCTGGCTCAAGGGACTTGCACTTGGTGATTTGTGTCTTGAACTCATGTATTGAAGCTGTTTTTTTGTTCTTGCTCTTTGTGCATGGGGTAGTTTGAAGGGGATGGATCCACCTTTTGGGGAACTTCTTGAGAACAGGACAGGTTCAGTGTGGGTCTTGAAGCTTCCCTCCAAGTCCTGATTGCCCTTCCAGTGCAGTGCAGAATTCTCTTCAGGGCAGGGGACACTGCAGACTGTGGGCAGGCTTTCCTCTGGTGGCCCACAGGCTGAGGCCCTGGAATGCTGCTGCTGGGGGATCATGGGATTGGAGGAGGTGGACATTGCGAGGAGCTCATTGGCATCGGATAAGCAAGAGGCATGCCAGTCGTCCTTTTTAGAGACTTTCTGTTTCTTCCTGTTTCTTTCACCCGCCATGTTGTCACTAGATTTTCTAAGAAGTAGCTGAAGCAAGAGAGAAAGTAACCTGGGAAAAACTGGACAGTAATTATAGCAGAATTCTGGGCATTTCTGTAAGATCATAGGGTCACAGCTCAAATAGAAGCAGTGAAAGTGTTGTCTCACCCCTTCTTTTGCGGGGTTGCCACCTTGAGCTTCGCCCACCGCGTGCTGCCCACATACAGTTCATCCTGGACAGTTTCCTCCCCTCCAGGAATAGAGCTTGCTGAGCGTCTGTAGGGAGACCCTTGTTTGTTTTGATTTCCTGCAGTATATACTCTGACTGTTATCTGAGACCAAGGGTATTGTTTACTCAAGCCTTCTAATGAGAACTGAGCAGGAAAAGAACCCCAGAGGGGAGGGGGCTTTGGGCAGAGAGCGGTTAAAGGGAGCGAAGTGTAAATTGTATTCTTTCTGCTTTCTAAGGCTGAGGTTGAACTAGGACAAGGAGAGGAAAGGGTATGAGCAGAATAACATGCTCAGGATGTTGTTGGATGGTTTTATTTTTTAAACCCTGGGTATGCAGGGAGGAGCCCAGCCCCTCCAAACCACATGAAATAAGCAAGGGAAGTGGTAGCTTTTGAAAGGGGCTTTTGGGAAGGTTTGTCTTCTTGATAACATCTTGTCTGTCTCCTCTGCTGGAGGAAATGACGACACCAGGCTGAGCCGCCACCAGCCTGAGCACCTCCTCACCCAGTCCCCAGAGCCAAACATGGTATGACCCTGACGGCCCCTCTGAGATGGGTGGGCTCTTGGCTCTCCCAAATTCCTTCAGTCCTAGAAAGAAACGGGGGGGGGGGGTTGCTAAAACAATTATTAGTGACTCCTCCCAGGCCCCAAGATAATTGCAGCCACTTAGATTAATGAGGAGCTGCTTGGAAGGGAGGGGTGTGTCTCTGAAGCAATGGCTGGCTTAACAAAACTGTAAAAAAAAAAAAAATCAGAAAAGAAAAAGGGGGGCTCCACATGAAAGAGCATTTGTTTTGAATTTTAGCTCTTGATTTACTAATTCCCAGGGCTTCAAAGTTGGAGCTCTTTCTTCTTCCTGAGCGCACTTGGAGCCATGTATTAATAATGTGCTGCGGGAGGGGGAGTGTAGAAACTACTTTTTGGGTTGATGCCAATGGTTTAGGGGTATCTGGACTATACTCTTTGTAGTGCGAATGTACCCCAAAAGGTGATTGTACAGCCTGGGTAGGTCACAGGGGTTTGTAAATTACAGAAAGCTGGGACCTCATCCTTTTCAAGAAGTTGAGGGTTGGGGGGGGTGGCCTGGGCGTGTGTGCCTTGGAGAGGATGAGGCCTGGGGGGTGTGGTGGCTGCGTGAGGCCGGACTTGGTAGGGGAAGAGGTTAGCTTAGCAGGCGCCGGGAGGGGCCTGCCTGGGAGGGGAGCAGGGCATGAGGTGGGGAGCAGAGAAGGTGCGCCCACAGGGGGTTTCTGCCTCCTCCCCCTTGCAGTAACCTCTCTGAGTCTCTTTCACAGGCCCTGTGTGCTGTTTTCCTTCCTGTCCTGCCCTGGCTGAGAACGGCCTTAATGAATGGGGCTCAGTTTAGGGTGGGAGGAAGGTCGGTGGCGGGAGCCAGGGCTTGATTCTCTTGGCAAGGGAAGAAGGGAAAGAAAAAAACAGGCGAATGTGAAAATGCGGTGCCTCAGAGGTGGGGGTGGGGCGTGCTCAAAGGCCTACCCCCTCCTGAGACGCAGGGGTGACTTCAAGGCTGGCCCTTCCCTTTCCTGCGCCCTTGCAAAAGCCAGCCCAGAGGAAGGGGAGTGGGCGGGCAGAGCCCTGGGAGCAGGGCCTGGCTGGCTGCAGGTTGGCATTCCAGCCGTGTATCCCGGCTCTGGGGGGGCCAGGGGACGACAGCCCCAGGCCTTCCTTGCAAGTGAAACAGACCCCACCCCTGCAAGTTTCCTCAGTCTGGGAAAATGGGACATTTTTAGAAGGCAGTGACTTGGTTCCAGGAGATTGTACTTTCATTTCTGACAGGCGGCTCTTGGAGACAGATGGATTGCTCAGTGCAAGCTCGTGTGTGTGCGTGTGCGCGTGCGTGTGTGTGCGTGTGCGTGTGCGTGTGTGTGTGTGTGTGTGTTGCGCACGCGTGCCTTAGACATGCAGACAGTCCTGTGCGCAGACATGCGAACATGCATATGCTCACAGGCAGGCTTGGCGACAGCTGAGGTCCTTGTCCTATGGGTTTGGTTGACGTCAGAGAAGCCTCTCCATGAAGATGTGGCCTTGGCGGGGGTGGGGGGGTGATATTTGTGGATTGGTTCTGAGCTGTAATTTGGCAGCCTGAGTTCAGCTCTCTGGGCAAGGGAGTCTTTTTTTGAAAGGAATGCAACTCCAGATTGGACCCTTGCTGCTGCTTGCACACAAATGTGTAATGGCTCAGGAAGATCCACCTTGGGGAGTCTGACATAGCCCGGAAGCTTCTAGATTCAGCCCAGTGGTGGAAATGGGAAGAATTTGCTCCCAGAGTTTCCATTGTAACGCTAGTAATGAAAAGCATGTGTTCAAAGCTGTCATCTCTGCAGCCTCCATCTGGAGTTTATAGGGGACTTGGACCTTGCCTGTCTGCTGTCCTGGTTTGGATGGGGAGAAGGAGCAGCATCTTGGTTCATTCTAGGTTAGTTCTAGGTTACTCATCTGCAGACCCCAGATATAGATGTGTGATGCTGACTGTGTCTCAGCTTCATGAACTTTCCCTGGCCAGAGCAAGATTGAGGCCAGCAGCCTTTTGTAGTCAGTTAAGCTTCAAAAGAGGTGTCCCATGGATTTCCGGTAGAGAGGTGGGGTTATTGGAAACCAAAGTCATCGCATGTCTTAGAGGGATTGGGGGAACCCAGTCATGGCTGTGCAGTCATGCTTATTCGGAGGGACATCATCCCAAGGGTGACCAGTTTCTTTGCTAAGGTCTTAAGATCCATGAATGGTTCCCAGGTCTGGGAATAGGAACATCCTTGAATCAGCACCCACTTGAGGAAGGGATGTCTGTCTCCTCCTCTTCGAGCCCTGCTGCCTGCCATCTGTCTGTGCTTCAGAGGAGAGCCTTCGAAAATACCTATATAATCTGAAAATGCCTCCCTGGCTCAGTCCATGGCCGACTTGGGCTCAAACCAAGTAGCTTAGGAAAGATTGCTCCATCCTGTTTTAAAGAAAGCAATTCAGCTGCATGTGAACAATTATTTATTGTCTGGCTTGGAATTGTGATAATGAACTAGGAATCTGGGCCTGGGTGCCTGTTGCTGTGTTTCAGTGTCTCTTCTCCTAGTCTAGGAACAAGTATCTTCTGGTTGCTTTCCTAGGTCTCTGATGGTGTGGGGAGGGGATGGGGTGGCCTTGAGCCTGGGCTTTGGGGGAATCTGAAGAGCCAGCCAATGACAGGAATGAGCTTCTTCCTTACCTGCCCCCTTCCCCCTAGGCCACTTTGAGAACTGACAGTCTGGAACTCCAGGGACACACATAGTCTGCATCTCCCTAGCAAGCCTGCATAATGACTTGGGGCTAGGGCGGGCTCACCTGGTGCACACCCACACCTTAGTGTAGACCAGTCATGGACAGCAGCCCTGGCTGCTTGCTGGCCTCTTCTGCAGTGCCTGAGGTCTTGTACCCGCCTGCCCCTGGAGAAGAACTCGCTGATATAACCCGTTTTGTCTTGGAAAGAATGAGGCAGTTAGGCAGGGGTTAAATGCAGGGTGGCAGCATTTAAAGTCTGGAGCAAATTTGGGCTGCTCTGCAGGCCAGACTAGATGGGCTGCTGCCTCTTGCATCCTGTCCCCAGGCAGAACTGGGCCCTCTGGTGTTGGGGGGAGGGGGGAGAGGCCAGGCTCTGAGTGATGTGACTTTTGGCTGCAATCTAGCATACTGACTCTCCCCGCCCCCATGGGGCCTTCGCTTGGCAGAGCCAAGCTGCAGACTTATAAACCTACAGACCCCCATGGCAAGCTGAGCCAGTGGGGCAGTGAAAAGGGAGGAAATGCCAAAGGACTCATGATCAAGTTCGGCTTCCTTTGCTTCTTTATTACTGTTGCTACTATTCCAGAATATTGCTCCTTGCAGTACTATGATGGCAAAGCTGGTCTTTGTTCAGTTTAGTCCAGGGCCTTGAACTTGGGGTAACACCTGTAAAGTAGGTGTCTTTAAACAGTGTACGGTGCTGGTTTCTAGATGGATTCCTTGGGATCGAGCCTGTTCTCAAATGAGTGTTTTGCTTGGTTATGGAAGCATTTGAGGGAAAGCGATGATTTACTGTGTATCTTCCTCCCAGTCGCCTTGCTGTTGTGATTGAGATTGCAAAAGTGGCCTGTGGGACTGGGTTTGCTTTTGGGGGGATGGCGGTGATGGTTGCACAGTTCAGTGAATATGCTGTCACTGAAGGTATGTTTCATGCTATGTGTATTTTGCTACAATTAAAAAAAAAAAGCGACTGTGTTGGCATTTAAAAACAAGTGCACTTTTGGAGAATCCATCTAGAACAGTGACCGTGGAGAGGAGAGACGTCAGTTAGGTCCTGGGATCCGCCGTGGGATCTACCTGTTTCCATAGCATCCCAGGGTCTCCTGGGACCTGCAGCCTGCCTCTTGTTTTACCTGAACGAGCGCTGCACATCTTGAATTTTCTGTCTTCCCCTTTCCATGCAGATTGCAGAAATGAGAGGCAGAAGGTTCCTTCTGGTTTGTTTCCCAAGTCTGACCTTTCTCGGTGGTTGTGGGAGTCTGGGGGACAGGGTGAGTGCTGCCCTTCCCTGGCCTCTGGCCTGCCCGGCCCAGGGACAGTAAGGCAAGGTGGTGCAAGGGCTAGCTTCCGAAGCCAGGTGACCCAGAGCCTTCCTGGGCCCCAGGGCCCGTGGTACATGGGACATCCCCACTGTCGTCTTGGGCAGGTAGGTGACTGGCCCCGGCGCTGTCCCTTTGCAGGAGGCTTGTGAGAGCATACTGTAAGTGCGGCCACTGGAAGGTCACCACTGGCCCTAGCATTTTTCTTACTGGGGATTGAATGGCTGGCCCAGCGTCTGGCCGTCTGCCTACTGTCACACGGAGGCTTCCTCTCCGGGCTATTTTCAGCAGGAAGATATTATTAACCGCTGAGGCACAGTCCTCAGTTTAGTGGCTAACACACCAAGAAAGCCACATTGACTCTGCCCTCACACGTTGGCTCGTGTGTCCCCAGCCTCTTTTCCTTTCCCTCCGTGGGATCATGTTGAGGGTCTCAGCCTTGGCCCGGGTCCTGTGGAAGCTGCCTTTGTAGATCGCATCTGTTCTAGAATGAACCAGGCTTTATCTTAGGCCCAGTTCTAAAAGTGTAGAAAATGATACCCGTACATTCCAAGATGAGAACAGGTTGTAACAGGGATGGGGAAAGGAGCTTTCGATGGAGTTTAGGACAGTTATTTAAAACAGAGTGATAACTTTCACCTTGTAAGTTACCAGGAAATATTGGGACAAGACAGGAAATCGCATCATCCCGTTTTTGAGAAGATCTCCAGAAAATAAAGTTGTTCATGAAAGGTAGTGGCTGAGAACCGGCCATCCCTGGCTCCCCCACCCCTCCTTCCCTTCCACTCCCGCGAGAACCTTTAGGCCATTTTCTTTAAGAAAGAGGCTGTTTGAGAACTTTGTTATTTTTATTATTTAAAAAAATATTTTACCAGAAGGGTCACCTTCAGTTGAAATCTTGACTGCAGCCTTATTTCCCGGTTTGCTAAAGAATCTTTCATGACTTTTTCAGCTTCCTTCCCCAAATGGTGAGGCGAAACAGCTCTTGGCTGGAAGCTAGTTTTGGTTTGCCTGTGCTGTCCTGAACACCCAGCCCCACCCTGTGTCATTAGCTCAGTTTTAACTTGCAAAAAAAAAAAAATAATAATAATAATATATTTTTTTTGTTTGTTCGTGGGGGTGGGAGGTAAGAATTTTCTCCTCCTTAGCCTTTTCACCCCGTCTTGCCTTCCCCTCACGGAGATGGTTGGTGCTGAGCAGCTGGGACCTCAGGGTAACCCTTGTGTTTGTTTTCAAGCCTCTGTGGTCACCTCCTTCCGCCACCTACCCCCCAGGAGTTCTTTAGCTTTTCTGATTAGTTCTAGGGCGGAGTGGAGAGGACAGGGGCTTCACCGTTGCTTTGGTACAGCTGTGTCCAGTAACCAGGTCATGTGACCCACCAGTTCTTCCAGAAGTGTCCTGCAGAAGGAGGGCTGGCCTCAGCCCCACGAGTGGGATGGAGAAGCAGGTTCCATCCCTGGGCTCATCCCTGGGTGTCTAGGTCTTCTCTTTGTGAAGACATGGTTCTCATGACAAAGGACATGGGAAGGAGCCCTGGCTGGCACCGCTGCGGAGCCATCTTCAGGACGGAGACCAGAAAGAAAGAGACTGTGTGTGGCTGGCTCTGCGCTCCCCCCACCCCCACCCGCCCAGCTTTCTTCCTTAGCGTGCTTTGGTTTGTTTTCATAACACAACAAGAGCCCTGGGGTGTGTAAAAGCATTGTTGAACACACCGTGAGGGTAACTTGTCCAAACAGAGCGGGACGCCAGAGCAGAATGCTGTGGGCAGGTGGCATGCCCACAGAGGTTGCCCGGCTGGCGCCTGCCTTGCAAACACAGCTCGCTGGCATCTGACATGGCTGGCTGGGCAGTAGGTTAGCCACGCACAGAGACTCTCTCTTCCCACCCCAGCAGGGTCCACGAGAGGTCTTCACCCTGCTGGCTGACCCTGCTTGGCTGCACACTTACCTCCCGAGTGGATTCACTTGTGCCTCTCCCTGCCAGCTGTAAAGGTGGGGGCACCAGTTGTTGAGGAAGAAGCTGCTGTGTCTCGGGGTTTCATTCATTTAGCAAATATGTATTTCTTGAGCTCCTACTATGCGCCAGGCCCTGTGCAATGAGGAGGACCAGTTCCTGGGCCCTGATAGAAGCGAGGAGGGTGGTGTTGCGACAGTGCGTGGTGCAGGCAGGCAGGAGCAGCGGAAGGAGCCAGGCCAGCAGGGTAGGGGTAACATGCCAGCCCACAGAAGCGCAGGGATGGGTCCTGGGGTGCCTGGGCACAGCAGAGTTGGCTTGTTTGTGGATAAACAGAGGGATCTGTCTCCCACTTCTGGTTCCAGACCCCTGTTTGTTGATAACTCACCTGCCCTCCTGGATCAAGTTACCTGAAGGCTGTTGGAGGTGACCAGAGAGTGGCCAGGCTCTTCATGGGGGCACAGTGGGAGCTGGGGGAAGGACATCTGGCAGGACAGTACCCAAGGTCTTGACAGGGAGAGAGAGGGAGAGAGAGCCCAGGAGTCAGACTTTCCGTTGGTAACTCCAGCCAGCCAGAGCATGGCTTTCACGAGAACCCTTTCTGAAGGAGACGAAACTCTTGCTTTTTAACTTTAAATCTGAAGGTGAAGCTGAGTCTCCACCCCATGTGTAAGGCCCTGGTGGCCCTGAGGTCTGTTGCACAGATTAGTCTAAGATGCGCTTACCAAGGTGTGTACTTTCATGCTCATCCTGCCCTGTTGGTCCCCCCTTGTCCCCGGGGGACCAAATGATGCCTCTGAGCTCTGAGCTCTGTGGAGTCAGCTGAATCAATTACTGTGGTTGCTCCTCT
This sequence comes from Aplodontia rufa, assembly GCA_004027875.1. Taxonomy (NCBI): domain Eukaryota; kingdom Metazoa; phylum Chordata; class Mammalia; order Rodentia; family Aplodontiidae; genus Aplodontia; species Aplodontia rufa. The sequence goes on from PVKS010016125.1 coordinate 30,980, forward strand.
GTGGAGCCCCATTGGGAAGAAGAGGCCCGGTGAGGTGGTTTGGCTCAGGGCAGAAAAGGAAGAACAGATCCCAACTCCAAGTTCATCTTGCAAAGTAGGGAGTTTCTGTCTTTAAGCCAGAAGAGGACTCAGATAATCAGGCCAGCGGCTGTTGGAGCTCCTGTGTGGGTTCATTTTGGTATTGTCTTTTTAGTTTTGAAAGAAAAACAGTACAGCGCCAAGATATAACTGTGCTGGTGGCATTGTGTGTGTGTGTGGGGTGGTTCCACTGGGGATGGGGGTTAGATGATTGTCGTTTGTCCCTTTCTCACCTTCCCCTGCTCCCAGTACCTAGTGAGTGAGGTTGGAAGTGTCCCTTTCCCCCTAGGCTGAGTGAGGGACATCTGAACTGCTTAGTTCAGAGAGTGCTTGGGGACCTGGTCAGCCTGTTAGCCAGCACTGTCCCTCCCCTTCATTAATCAGTAACCAAGAGGGAAGAGCAGAAGGCTGAATTCTCAGTGTGTTCTGGGTGCCCTACAAGCTTAGGCCCCATCTCCAGCTCAGTGGGGTAACAACGGAAACCCTGCTTGGGGTATTTCCTGAAAGATTCAAAAGCACCACCCACTTGCTGTCTGCGGGATGCCTGAGCCCTGGGAGGAAGCTCTGAGAGAGTTGCCTGGCCTGCCCTCCAGTGCTGAGGATTCGGGGCTCAGGCCCAGAGGGCCACCGGTTGTTTTCTCATCTGCAAAATAAGGGGTGCACTTGGTTCCCAGTGCCTTGCCGTTTGGACATCTCGGGTCTGTGCTCTTTGGTTCTTAGATCTGAGGGGTGTAGGAATGAGATCCTTGTTACTGAAGTGGTGAGGTGTATGTGGTGGGGGTACGGGGTAGCTCCCAGTCTCTTCCATTCTAAAATAAAAAAGATTGCAATGCTTTGTTTCTTGGCTTGCAAAAACTCTTCCATGTATGAGTGAATTATGAAGACTCTGCCCAGAAAAATGTATATAAATTCCCATTGGAGGGGTGGGTCTTGGCCTTACTGAAACCCACCCCCACCCAAGGAATATCCAACTCAGAAACCCCTGGTCAGGGGGACAGATCTCATGTTGCTGGTGTTTACTTGTACAGCCCAGAGACAGCGGCGCTGGGGGACTGCAGAAGTACCAGCCAGATTGGAGGCCACAGCACACAGGGCGGGTCAGGCCTGTTGGACTCCAGGGCCTTGTGACAGCCACCCCTGCCCAGGGAAGCCTTTCATTCCTCTTCTATCCCTTTGGCCTCTGAGCTGGAGGGGCGGGGTGGCCCTCCCACGGGAAGTGGGGCTCAGGTCTAGGAGGTCCCGGGTGCTTTGGCTGTGCGCTGAGTGTGTCCAGCCGGGAGATTAGATTACGGAGGCAGACAGAAGTAATGATTAACTTTTCCAGGCTGCAAGTCTCCAGGCTGTCGTTCTGTTGTTTTTCTCTGTAAGTACAGTGCGGCCCTGGCCTGGCAGGCCCTGGTCTTGGGTTGTAAAGAAAAGAGGAAAGAGGGTGGGGACGGAGCCAGCAAGGGAGCTTGCTGGAGAAGGAGGCTTTTCCATCAGATCCTGCATTGGAATTTATTGGCCGGAATGCAGTAAATATTCAAAATACCATCCCATCCACCGGTTTTCATAATTGTTATGGAACAAGGGGAACAGGGGAGGGGAGGGATGAAAAGGACTTTTGTTTCTCACTGTATTTTTCCATGTCTTAAGGATGGTTTTCCTACCCTCTAGAATAACGAGTTAAGTTGGAGCTGTGGGGGGGAGGGGCAGGGCCTGCATTGAAGTCCTTGGATACCGTTCAGGGACCGGACTCCTTGTAGCTCTGGGCTTTTTTAAAATGAGGCCCCTGGCAAAAGTGGCTTGGTTTTTTCCTTTTCTTCTTTTTTTTTGCACACACAGAGCCCCTAGACCTGCAAAAGCAGGCAAATAAATGGTCCTGTTCCTCTGAGGATTTTGTCCTTTTGGAAAATGGGCTTATTGTGCATCCTTTTGTATTAAGATTTTTTACTGAGAAGTTGAGCTTTAGCATGTCACAGAAATAGTTACACATGGACAGTAAAAAGAAGAACAGGTTCTTGGTTTATGAGAGTCTTTTGTTGGATTCTTTGTGTTCCCCAGTGTCCAGTGCCTGCTACCCAGTTGGGCATCCTGGTCTGGAATTTGGGGTGCACTCTGAAGGTGGTAGGTGGATGGGCGAGGTTAGAGATTTGACTTGAATGGCTCTTGGACACAGGTGGACTTCGTTGCATGGTCGTCCCATCTGGAGGTGACCAGGGTCCAGGGTCATACCCAGAGAAGGAGAAGACAGGTGAGCAGGTCTGGGGGCTCCGTGTGCACAGCCGTGTGAAACTCTGTTCTGAAGGGGGTCATGGTGGGAGCTTGCTGGCACACCATAGGGGGGAAGGCTTCTGAAGTCACACTTGAGAAGAAGTTAGGCTGGATGCACACTAAACAACAGAGAGGCCCATTTACTGTAAATATTATGAATGGAGTTGGCTGGCTTGGGAGTCCCCACCCTTCCTCTGAGGCCTCTCTCTGAGCTAGGCAGAGCTGGCCTTCTCCGACGCAGTGGCTGCAGGCAGCCGGGTACATGCTATAATTTGCATGGCTGAACACGTAGGGCCACAGGAAGCCGCATCAGCCCGACTGGCGAGACAGACAGGAGCTTTTGATTTGTGTGGTTCCTCCTGTGCCCTCTGTTACCCTCAATTATATTCTCTGATGGCCACATAATGCTCCCAGGAGGAACCCCTGGGCTGGGGCCTTCAGTCTTGGACACGTGGGGCTTGGGGTGGGACCGTGTGGGGAACATGGGTGTACATTTTGGTAATTGATCAACAGATCAATTACTAGATTATTCGCTGCAATCTGTCTGGGCACACTTACTAATCAGTCTTGTAGACCAGCAGGAAGTGCCAGCTGTAAGCTCTGGAGAGTTTGCAGGAGGGTGGTGAGTGTCGAGAAACCTGAGGGCCCCAGGCCTGGGCACACTTGGCAGTGCCATGATGGCAAGAGACCCTGGGGACTTGCCTTTTCCTGAGGGCAGTAAGTGACAAGACAGAAAAGAACTCAAGTTTGTAACTCTTTGAAATGAAAGAAACAACAACAAAAATAGTCGGTTTAGAGATGGACATGGCCAAACCTCACTCAACCCTTTCCTTTTGAGTTTGGTTTCGTTGTTTTACTGTTGCAAATTAAATGCACAGCACATGTCCTGTTTCTCAAAGTGATTTTCTCCTGTCCAGAAGGAAGCGCTGTTTTAGTACTGCTCAGTCACATTTGTGAATCACAGAGTTCAGCCAGAGACCATCAGGGCCAGAAGAGGGCTCATGGGCCCAGTCCCCTTCGTATTATTAAAGGGCAGGTCAAACAGGTTCTTGGTGAAGGTCACAGAGCAACTTAATGGCAAAGAAGCACTTTCACTCCCCACTTCTTGGTGCTGAAGTGGCCTGAGGTGGCTTCCCACCCAAGGTTCACACTGGCAATTTCCTGGGCTTAAATCTCAGCTCTGTTCCTGGGCAAGTGCCTTGTGCTTCATTCCCCTTCTTTAAGAAAGGATGGTGATCTGGGCTGGAGATATAACTCAATAATAATAGAGGCTCACCTAGCATGCGTCAGGCCTCAGGTTCGATCCCCGACACCACCAAAACAAAAACAAAAACAAAAAACAAAGCGTAATACCATGCAACCTTGGAGGGCTGTTTTGAGCCACTTGGAATAAGACCTATGCCCAGTAAATGGTTATTGCGTGTCAGCTCTGGGCCAGATCTGTTCTCCCACTTGGGGATGAGTGGAAATAAAGGGGACAGACAATTCATCAGCCTTTCCCCAGCAGTTGGAGACAGATCCTAAAAGCTTAGACCAGTGTGTGTGGAGCACTCTCCGTGAGATGGGCTGCTCTGACCAGCTGTGTATCCGATCGTCACAGTAACCTTGTTGGACTGGCACTGGGAGCCCCCATTTTAGGATGAACTTAAGTCACCCACCACGGTTCCATGGCAGATAGATTTGAGCCAGGCTGTCTCACAGCCGGTTAGCTCATCTTTGGAGCGTGCTATGGCTGAGAATCCCTGAGTGTAGGGACTCAGCTGGTTGGGCCCAGGGACTCAAGAGAGTACCCTGCCTCTAAGGGAGACACCATGGCACCCTCTGCCACCTCCCAGTCCAGCCACCTCAGTGGAGATGTTGGGAAAAAAAACCAAAAAAACCCTGACTTTCCTAGTTCAGCCTTCCACCAGCCAGACTTCACTCTGTCCGCGTGGTGAAGGAACATGGGGTGGTGGGGACGGACTGGGTCCCATCTCTCAGTAACAGTTAACCTGAAGTGCAAGTTCAGCAGATTCCAGCTGCCCCAAGCCCACAGACTTCAGTCAAATTTATGAATTGGCTCTAGTGTTTGCCTCTTGGAAGGACCTTCCGAGGGGTCCATGTTGCAGTGGTTTGGGGTAAGTCAGCTTGGATGAACTCGTGCCGGGTCCCTTTTTTTTTTTTAATCTCAGTCCTTGTCCCTGAAATGGTTTGGGCGAGTTCAGAACTGTCAGCTTCCTGACAGGGTGAGGAGCAGGGCGATGGTGCTGTTAACCTTTGAGATGTCTGATGCAGAGGGAAGGACAGGATAGGGCAGCCGTTGGTGGCGCCTGGGTCCTGAAGAGGGAGGACCCTGGACCTGCCGCGGTCAAGGCGTGGTGCTGTTTGCCTTCTGGGGTTGCCGGGTGTGAGCCTGTGTCTACATTTCTGCCCTTCGTCTGCCCCTGATTAGCACAGAGAGGCCCAGGGGAGGCAGTGCGTCTCCAAGGCTCCTTCCTGTTCAGTGTCTCCATCCTTGGTCTCTGCTCTGCTTCATAGTTAGTTTCCCAAACTGGAGGACAGAAATGATTCCACTCAGGGCCTGAAGTTGACCTTTTTTCTTTTTTCTTTCTTTCTTTCTTTTTTCTTTTCTTTGTTTTTTCTTTTTCTTTTTTTCTTTTTTTTTTGGTACCAGAGATTGAACCCAGGGCACTTAATCCTGAGCCACATCAAAACTCTTTTAATATTTTATTTTGAGACAGGGTCCTGCTAAATTGCTAAGTTGCTGAGTCTGGCTTTGATCTCATGATCCTCCTGTCTCAACCTCCTGGTATTACCGGCGTGGGCCACTATGCCCTGGCTAAGGTTGATCTCTCTCTCTTCATTTTTCTTCTTCCTCATCTCCTTACACCTTTGAATGAAATCTTTGAGTAGGGGAAAATTCCTCGTTCACCTCAAGCATGACCTTTGAGGTCTGCTCACCCTATGTAATTGAGAGAGTCATTTTTGAGCTGCTGGTCAGCAGGTTCTGTTCTGCTGGTGACCAGTCGTTAGCCAGAGTCCTGGGAAGAAGGAGGAGTTGCTTGGGAAGCGGTTGGCCCTGGTGCCCGTGCAGGCGTGGGCGAAAGCGTTCCCTTACAGGGAAGAGTTTCTCTTTAGGGAAAATGAGCAAGGGGAGGGAGAAGCACCTTAATGGAATTTTAGGCAGATTCAGCATTTTTCTGGTGTTGCTCCAAAAATTCCCTCAACTGTAATAAAAGGAAAAAAATGTGAGCAGGCATCTGATTAGTGAGCTTTTTACAACACAAGTTTTTCTTTTGGATGCTTTAAAATGAACACATACAGTTTTAAAACAAACCCCTGTGTAGTCTTCTCGGGAGGGGAAGACGTTTGTTGAAAATACCGGAAAAGGTCATAAGGCCAGGGAAATGAGTGAGGGCCTGGGTTTTGCCTTGGGAGGTTAAGAAGCAGTGACAAGGATAGGAAGCCAGAACTGGGCTGCCAAGACTCTTCTTCCCCAGTCCTTGTGACAACTGGGACTTCTTGGACTCTGATCACATGTCTTGGGAAGCCCCAGGAGCACAGGGTCCACCCCAGCCTTTGTGGGGAGATTCTTGTGGGCTGTGGGCCCAGTTCAGGGAACCGGCCTACGAAGAGGATCCTGGGTGATTCCCAGAAATGAGCCCAAATGCTGGGGAATTCAGGGCAGAGGGAGCGAGATGCCTATTGTCAGCCTGGGGTGGTGTGCTGGGTCCCCAGAGGTGTGATGTCAACCTGGGGAGTGCAGAAGGGCTGGCTGTTGCTGACTGTGTTGGAGAGCAGGGTTTTGTGCTCAGAAATGCTCTGGGCAGGAGCCAGTGCACTAGAGCTGCCCTATCAGCAGGGTGGGGGCTGCTGATGGACAGTGAGGGAACACGGAGGCAGGGAGGAGCAAGCCAGGTCTCCCTGCAGCAGGTTAGGGCACCAAGCCAGTGTTCAGGGGCCTTGTTCACATCCAGAGACACCCACATGCTGCCACTTATCTGGGCTGGGCCATTAACCTCAACAGAAAAGGGCTTTTTCCAGGGGGTGTCTGGCAGCAAATTGCTAGGTAGACTGGCTGCACAGGATGAAAGAGAAACCGGGGGTGCTTCCTCCTCTCCCCCTTCCCCCATGGGGCTCAGGCCCAGTCTCACCCAGCTGCCTCTGCTCCCAGAGGCCTGCCTGGCACACAGGGCCCCCACCCCTTAATGAGGCGGCCAGTGGTCCTGGGCCCCTGCCCCACCCTGCACCCACTTCTCCTCCCTGCTGGCCCAGGCCAGATGTCAGTGGGGCCGCTGTGAGGCCCTGAGCCTCATAGCGCCTCCCTGTTCTTCCTTTCCTGGCCAGGTTTGTTGTCTGGGATAAGCCAAAGCTTTTGGCTTTGGCCGACACCCTCCTCCCCTAAGGGACGTTCTGTGCCTCCCAGGGGAGGCTCTTGCTTTCCCAGCACGCTTGCGCTTGCGTGCCAGGAGCATTCTTCTCTCCCTGGACGTTAGGGGTCTTTGTAGCCTTCCTTGCTAGCTCCCTCGGCAGGAAAGTTCAAAGATTGTCAGCGCTCCCGCGTTTATTAGCAGTTGATGGATGCTTTGCAGAAACTCGTTCATGCCTGATGAGTCACCTGCTTGGAGCCCTTGTCCCTCTCTTGTTTTTCCATATGTTCCAGTGTGTGTGCACTCACAAACACACTCATACCCTCACAGTCACACACGCATGCACACACACACACACACCCCGCAGGGGGTGAGGTGGGAGTGACAGGCAGGGTTTTCAGTGGGGTGGGGATGGGGGAAAGGCATGAGCCCTCAGGTTCCCCGTTTGTGTAGCTATCTGGGGAAGGTCACTTGGGGAGTTTGTAGGGCACAGTCGTTCAGGGTGTGTGTTTATGGTGCCTCGGTGAGTTGTAATATGCACATTTGTACAGACTTACTCACGGGACACCTCAATCCAAGACTGGCTGCTGCTTTAAAAAAAAAAAAATAATGGAGCTGAGTGGTTCCCAGGTCCTAACTTGCCTGTGAAGTTGGAAGGAATTGGTGTGCTGAGCTGCACTGGGTTACCCAGCCTGCTGGGTGGTGGCAGGACACAGGGCCTTCGTCCTCTTGCCCTGCATGGGACAGCCCCCTTCATCGCTCTCTGGCCCCAGTTTCTCAGAAACACAAAGGCCACAGCAAAACACCTCTCACACTCAGTCCCCAGCCTCAGGCCCCCTGACCTGGAGCTCTGGGCTTGCTTTTGCTTCTCATCTTACCCCCTTGCCTCTCCCCATTCTTGTTAACAAATACAAGACTTCCGGTCTCCACCCTGCCACCACAAACCACAGTGTTCTGCAGTCTGGCTGGGCTCTGGGGTTTATGGTCCTGGTCTGAGGCTTGCCCACTGCAGGCTCTAGCTGAAAGGGGCAGCAGGATGCCCACTTTGAGGGGTGGGAGTCCTTTCCCTCCACATGGCCCCCCTTTAAAAATCTCAGAGCTTCTGCTTAGGAAGTCACCTCACCAGAATCACCCCAAGCTCCCAGGCTATCTATGGGTGGAGCCTGGTGGAGGCCAGCCGGGGTGGGGCTTGCAGGGAAGGCAGAGGGCGGGCACCTTTGAGGGGTGCCAGCAGAAAAGGGCACTTTGAGGATGGTCACATCCATTTTACACACATCATCTCCCGGTGGGGCCAGAGGAGGCCTTGTTAAGGTCATTGGGGTGGATGCTCACTGCATCTTGAGATCGGCTTTCTTCCCGCCCCCGTTCTGGGAATCTAACTCAGGGATTTGTGCACACAGGCAATTGCTCTACCTCTGAGCTACGTCCCTAGCCCCGTGATTGGCATTTTGACATGAGTTACCCTTTGTGTGTCAACTTGCTGCTGACACACTGAGAGCCATTTTTCTATTAAGAAGATAGATGTTTTTGCCCCAAACCACCCCCATTTTTATTTTACTATATTGAAGTCCCTTCGGAACAAGGCACTGATGTGAGCAGTGGTAACAAGCAGAGACAGTAGAGTAGGTGATGCTGATAATCTGGGCCAGTGGCCTGCTAAGCCTGGCTGGGCCACCCATCACCTAGCTTTCCAGATGTGTTTTCTCACGGGGGAGAAAGGGGACTGGAGTTGTTGAAAAATGTGTAATTCTGGGCCATCTCGGAGGTCTTTTCTAGCTAAACCGTGAGGACCAAGTCACCAGGGGTTCCCTGGTATCTGTGCTCTGCAGGGGTGGAGCTTGGGCCAGGTGGGCACAGGCACTGGTGTCCCGGTTTCTGACATGCTTAGGAAGGGCAGACCCTTTCTTCTCTGGGTCAAGATGCCTGTGCTGTAGTAAGAGGACTGTAGAGCTGCAGCAAGTCCAGGGCCATCGCCCCCTCCTTGTCTTGTACTGAGCGATAAGCTGGTTTTGGGTGTGTCTGTCTTCCTTCTAGGAGGAAAAGGAAACTGACCATCACCATCACCGCCAACCGTGTCCGCCATTTTGTTTTGCAGATTCCCAACTTCTTCTGGAGCCTGGGGATCGGTCACACTGGTGCGTGGTGGCATACTGGGAGGAGAAGACGAGAGTGGGGAGGCTCTATTGTGTCCAGGAGCCTTCCCTGGATATCTTCTATGATCTACCTCAGGGGAATGGCTTTTGCCTCGGACAGCTCAATTCGGACAACAAGAGTCAGCTGGTGCAGAAGGTGCGGAGCAAAATCGGCTGTGGCATCCAGCTGACTCGGGAAGTGGATGGCGTGTGGGTGTACAACCGCAGCAGTTACCCCATCTTCATCAAGTCCGCCACACTGGACAACCCGGACTCCAGGACGCTGCTGGTACACAAGGTGTTCCCCGGATTCTCCATCAAGGCTTTCGACTACGAGAAGGCGTACAGCCTGCAGCGGCCCAACGACCACGAGTTCATGCAGCAGCCGTGGACGGGCTTCACCGTGCAGATCAGCTTCGTGAAGGGCTGGGGCCAGTGCTACACCCGCCAGTTCATCAGCAGCTGCCCGTGCTGGCTGGAGGTCATCTTCAACAGCCGGTAGCGGCGGGCTGGGCACCAGCACCGGCAGCGGGAGAGGCCACCATTCAAACTACTTTGCTGCTAATCTTTTCCTCCCAAGCGCTTGCTTTTCATGCAGACTCTTTGGTCATTTCTTTTTGTTGTTCTTGTTGGTTTTTATTTCTTTCCTTGTTGATCTTGTTTGTGTTCTCTTTTCGTTTTGTTCTTTGAGAAATAGCTTATGAAAAGAATGGTTGGGGTTTTTTATTTTTGAGGGGGTGGGTGTGGCTGGCAGGACACCCCTCTGGAAAAAGGGGACGCAAGAGTCAGAGCACCGCCAAACACAGCGTATGAATGGGGGGCAGCTCCTCCGCTTTCGGGTCAGCATTTCACTGTCGAGTGTGTGTGCATGAGCGTGCGCGCGTGAATGTGTGTGAATGGATGTGTTCTTGCAAATGGCCCCTGCTGAGAGGTTTGCGGTTCCAAGCTGTGCATGTCTTTTGCGCCCTTTCGACATGCTCAGTGGGAACAGAGGCTGTACCTGGGCGGGCTGAGGGCAGAGGCCCACCAGCTGCCAGAAGCAAGGTTCTGCCCAGCCTGCAGAAGCCCCCTCGCCACCTCCCCCTCTTAGGACACGGGCCTATCCACAGGCTTCTGAGAAGCCAGCCTGCTAGAGGCTGAACCAGAACCAATTGCTTTCATCCTCGACTCCCTCCCCTCCCGCCACCCCGCTGCCAATGTAGCGTCTGTCTTTTTTTTGGCCATCTGCTCCTGGATCGCTCTGAGATGGGCTTCCTGAGGGCCGCCAGGGCAGTATTGCTCATCTAGCGCCCTCTCTGGTCCTCCAGCTTCTCCTCCTGCCCCGGTTTCATCAGGTTTCTCCCAGACTTCAAAGCCAGCTCAGCACTTTCCTCCCCTCCCCAGCCTGTGTGTTGAGCTCTGCTGTCAGGCCAGCACGGGGGGCTTCCCGGGGGAGGGACCTGCTCATGGCCCCCTTCCCTCCAAGAAGGGTCCATCATAACCCAAGGTACCATCCTAGCTGACACCTAACCCTTCTCTCATTTCTTCTACAACTCATACACTCGTATGATACTTTGACACTGTTCTTAGCTCAATGAGCATGTCTAGACTTTAACATAAGCTATTTTTCTAACTACAAAGGTTTAAATGAACAAGAGAAGCATTCTCATTGGAAATTTAGCATTGTAGTGCTTTGAGAGAGAAAGGACTCCTGAAAAAAAAACCCTGAGATTTATTAAAGAAAAATGTATTTTATGTTATATATAAATATATTATTACTTGTAAATATAAAGACGTTTTATAAGCATCATTATTTATGTATTGTGCAATGTGTATAAACAAGAAAAATAAAGAAAAGATGCACTTTGCTTTAATATAAATGCAAATAACAAATGCCAAATTAAAAACGATAAACACAAGATTGGTGTTTTTCTATGGGTGTTATCACCTAGCTGAATGTTTTTCTAAAGGAGTTTATGTTCCATTAAACAATTTTTAAAATGTATACTTGATTCTATGTCCTGCAGCTCCTTTTTATTCTGCTTGGAGGGGAGGGAGGAGGAGTGTTTTAGAGCTCAGTCAAGTGGGGTTGGGGCTGATGGGGTCCACATCTCAGCAGACCTGCTGTTCAAGTGGTGACTCTTCCCTGGCGCTAGAGAGACTTGCAGTGACCCAGACACCCTCTTCTTATTAGGTAACCCCAGGGCAAAGCTTGCCCTGTGTCCTAAGTTTGTAATGGGAGACAACTGACAGCAGCTTCAAAGCTCATGGAATTGAGGAAGAGGTTGTCACCTGGGGAAGGGGTTGGGTCAGGGACAGATGAAGTACAGCCCCAAGGACCAGGGCCCATCTGGTCTCTAACTTCTCATTTGGCTTTTAACTCCCCAGCCTGCTGCACCTTTCCCAGAGGAGGGGGACTTCACCAGAGAGTTACCTTGAGGCTGAGGCCCTGGAGGATTGATAGAGGGGTGAGGGCCAGAGGGACTAGGCTGTCTACCGACAGGTCCCTCTTAGGTAACGTACTTGGCATTCCTAGTTCAAGTCCAACTCTGCATCTCCCTGTCTGTCTGAACTTCTGTGACAGTTCACTAGTCTTCTAGAACCCAGTCTTAGGGGGCTCTTGCTTGTCTAGCTGCCTCATTAGTATTGTTCTGCATGACCCGAATTCCTGCCATTTCTGATCTGAGCCATGCTTTAGATCCAAGGGATCTTGTGCCAGAAATGGGTCAACAGATGACTTCAGGTATCTGTCAGGGGACCTTGAACCTTAGGTCCAGGAAGGGGTCCCTTTGAAGTTGGGATTAAGATTTCAAATTAATGGGCTAGAGCCATGGCTCAGTGGTTACAGCACTTGCCTGGCATGCATGAAGATACAGGTTCAAATCCCAGCACCATGAAGTGTCTGAGCAACGAAGGCCAAATGAAAAAACTATAAAATTGATTCACTCTCTCTTACTGTCACTCTTAAAAACAAAAACAAACAAACAAACAAAAAAAACCCCCAGCAAATAGCAAACCAGAACAATTCCCAATTCCTCTTGGAAGGGCCAGTGTAGAGCTGCCAACTTTCAGTTTTGCCAAATTACAGCACAAGTGCCACAACCTTCTGGCACCACCTCTTCATTCAAGGGAACTATAATACAATTGTGTAGCAAGAAACATTAGTGTGTGTTGGTTTATGCTCCAGAGCATTAGTGCCAGAGGGCCATCTGGGCTGGTTTGTTCACACGAGGGAACTCACTACCTATCAAAAGCAGCCATTCAACTGAAACTCGCCTCCGTATATTCTAGCTTGGTAACCCAGTGTCAGTGTAAAATCTCTGCTCTGGAAAACACTCAGGGAGGGTTCTAATTAACTCCAGGGCGGCAGTGGTGGAGAAGGGGTAGGGATGAAAGGTGTTAATACCAGGGAACCTTCTAAGTCATTTTAGTCTGCATGAACTTGCATCAGCACGCCAGAAAGTTCTTCAATAATAATAATAACAGCATTTATTGAAGGCTTCCCTGGGTGTCTGCACAAAACTAATCATTTGGGGGAATTACCATTTAATCCTCTGCAAAAATGGAGGTTTTGAGAGGCCAAACAACTTGCCCAAGGTCATGCAGCCAGGAAGGAAGTGGCGAGGGAGATCAGGGTTCCTCTCCTGCAGCCATGTCTGGTGGGTTCCCATGGAAATCTGCAGAAGGCAGGCTCCTCGCTTCCACCAGCTCCACGTCTGGAGCAGGGCTCTTGATTTGGGAGGTATAAGCTGTGGCCTCTAGAAGGCTGGAATTGGGGTGTGGGCATATGGATTCGGTGGGGCGACTGACTCTTGGGCATGGTCTGGAGTCTGTGCTGCCCTTGAGGGAGGGAGAGGCAGAATGGTGGCCTACTGTGGACTGGGAAGAAGACCGGACTCACGTGTTCTGATTCAGTACTAAGCAGTATGTTCTAGACACTTGGATTGCCCCCTATCATTACCATCAATCCCCATCCTACAGAAGAAGAAACTGGTGTTCAGAGAGTTGCCTGAGTTTACCCCACCTGGTAAGTATCTGGGTCAGATGTCATCATCTCTGTGCTATCTAAGCTGTCTGGACAGGGCAGGGTCAAGGGGGTCGCTGATTTGGGTATATGTGTTTTCCTGAAAAGGTTCTGGTTTGGAAGGACCAAGCTGAAGCATAAAAACAATATTCCAGCGTGTCTGTATGTGCTGGGGGCCTTCCTACCTTCAAGCCACTGTGTCCCATGCAGGGATTGACTCCACCTGACCCAGGAGGAGCCCAGACCTCCAAGAGGTGCTTGATTTGCTCAGAACCACCCTATACAGTCTGGTGGCTGGATTTGTACCCAAGTCTACTGCAAGCAGTTACTTCCTGAGGGGTCAGCAAAGCCCCCAACTGAGCCCACAGAACAGTTGGGTTTTAGTCTGAGGTCCCAATGCAAACAGCAAACAAAACACAATGACAATTGTTGCTGTGGTGTGTTGGGCGCAGGAGTGGTTGGGGATCAGACAAGAAATACCATGTGCTTACTGGCACCAGTTTGGGAAGGAGGAGACCTGAGTTTGAGGGCTGTCTTGGGCAAGTCACTTCCCTTATCCAAACCTCAAGTTCTGAAACATAAAGTGGGACTGAGATGGGGATTACTGAGCCTAAACTGGGCGTGGTGGTGCACACCTGTAATCCCAGCAGCTGGGGAGGTTGAGATAGAAAGATTGGGAGATCAAAGCCAGCCTCAGCAAATTAGTAAGGCTCCAAGCAACTTAGTAAGATCCTGTCTAAAAAAA